>BBXU01002135.1:0-43631 GCA_001598975.1 Parachlorella kessleri
ACTGTGGCAATTTGGTTTGGTGCATGAGGGGGTTGGGTATCAAGCAGGCATAGTTGCCATCTGTCCGGCTATGACTATTTTCAGGCAGGCTGCCCGCCCGTGACAAGAGAGGCAAACTGTAAGCAAGCAACTGGGCTGGCGAGGCGTGCACTGCATGGTATACTGTGCCATCCTGTGCTACAGTGACCCAACAAGTCAGGCGAGCGCTGGGCATGCAGCCATGGCCAGGCCATTAACCCCCGTTGCATCCCTCGCCACTTCCCATCAAGCAGCCCCTCCCTGCATGAGCCCTCACCAGCTCCTTGAGATTCCTGGGAATCCCCACGTCCCTCGCGAGATCCCTGATGGCACCAAGTGCAGCTGTCACTGCCAGCATGGGCTCCTCCTCTGACCCTGCTGGCAGGCAGCCCAGGGCCTCGGCTATGTCCTCAAACAAAGCGGGGAAGGCCTGCACAGGCCAGAGAGAGTGCGGGTGGCGCGACGGCTTGTGCACCATGTCACAGGAATGTTGCTGCAGCTTGAAGACCTGGCTACACCTCACTCCCTGGTTGCGCGCTGGGATGGCATAAGCGGTGCATGCACGCGGTCTGCAAGGTGGTTGCGGTAGGTGTTCGCTTCTTCGGGCACGCGGTGTCGGACAAGATTTGGGGTCAAAAGCGAGCTCCAACCTCAAGCACGCTGTACACAAGAAGCGCCCCCTAGGTTCTGTGAGAGGCAGTCCTGGGCCCTCACTGGGCCCTCACCGGTGCGTTGAACTCCTCGACAACAGGCAGCAGCAGGGCGTTGCACACGCCGTGGGGCAGGTTGTAGAGGCCGCCCAGCTGGTGCGCGATGGCGTGCACGTAGCCCAGGGAGGCGCTGTTGAAGGCCATGCCCGCCAGGTACTGGGCGTAGCTGCACGCAGCAGCATGGGAGGACGCGCAATGGGCATTGAGAGGCAGCTGGCCCAGCCCAAGGTAGCAGAAGATGGGCCCATGCTGCTGGGAACTCACCTGCCACCCACACAGGCAGTAGACAGCAGCCGGCCACACCAGCGGGGACAGCCAAGCACAGCTCGCAAGGTCACCAGCTTTCCATAAAAGAAATTTTATGCTCACATGACACAAGTGTCCCCGTGCGCTCTTCGCATGCAGCCGGCCTGGATGACACTGGCAGGAGCCAAAGACCCCGACACATACACAGCTGCAGCTTGACTTACGCCATCATGTCTCTGGCCCGAAGGTCGTCCGGGTGCTCAACAGCGTCTCTCAAGTAGGTGCTGATCAGCCGTATGGCGTGCAGAGCACAGGCGTCTGCAGTAGCACAGTGCAAGGAGGCTTGAGGAATGGGTCATACACCAAATATGTTGCTGTTTGCACACAGATGCTGCTCATCGGAGGCCTTAGCTTGACCGGCTGCGGAGAGTTTTGGTCTCCTGCCCGCCTGCTGTTGCCCCCTCCCCCCCCGCCCCACCCACCCACCCACCCACACCCACACACACCTGTGATAGGGTTTGAGGCAGTGGATACGTAGGCCTCAATAGCGTGGGTCAGAGCATCCATCCCAGTGGCAGCCGTCAGCTTCTTGGGCATGCCAAGCATCAGCCCAGGGTCATCCACGGCTATGGTCGGAGTGCACTTGCTGCAGCAACAGGAGCAACAGACAGAGGGGAGTATGTGAGTAGGGCTACTCGTTGCAGCACACTTCGAGGGACATTTGCTTGCCCAGCACATCTCTGTACCGCGCGCACGGCACAGTCCCTAAGCACAGTGGCTTGGTGTTGCTGGAGTGACGCAGCAGTGCTCAAATGTCAACACTGCAGTACAGTCCCAGCACAGCAGCTTGGCACACACCTGTCAATGATAGCCATCTTAACATGGCGCGTCTCGTCCGTAATGATTGAGAAGCGGGTCATCTCAGCAGCGGTGCCCGCAGTCGTGTTTGTTGACACCAGGGGCAGCATGGGCTTCTCACTCCTGTCCACGCCTGCGTCCCACCCAGCACATGTCTCCACGGAGCCTCCTGCCTAACTGGGGACATCTTGGCCGAGCTCATATCACAGTTGCTGCAGCTGTGATGCACGGGGCAGCAAGGGTCAGACAGCATTTTAGCGGGTGCCAGCAGTCAGGAGAGCCGAGAGTGGGGAGCAAGCGAACAAGCGAATGAAGGCCGATAGTTTGTGGTTCGTGTATGCAAGCACTGGGTTGCATTTGCTGCGCTGGCTCGAGGCCAGGAGCCAGGGGAGCAGGTGCCTACGCTCCTGCTCTCATCATGGCTTGCATGGAACCATCGTTAACTGGCGGCAACCGCTAGACGGCAACACGTACTCTGGACTTGCCTTCGTAATCATGGATCCTGCCTCCATTGGTGGCCACAATGGATATTGCCTTGGCGCAGTCATGATTGGAGCCCCCTCCAAAGGAGATGATGAAGTCGCAGCCCTTGTCCTTCAGCATCTTAAGACCTTGCTCAACCTGCAGGCAGCACTGTACGGTGCTCGGCCGCCCTCTCCGATTCACCCTCAGTAGCTTCCGCGGCATGGCAGTGTTGGCACTGGTAGCTGGCCTCTACCGACTGCAGCACGGCCATGATGGCAGCCTGGTTGGGTGGCGGTACGCTCTTACACTACACTAGTTCCACGCCTTGGCTGGGAGGTACCTTCCAAGCGCCACTAACCTCACCCTCGTGTGCTAGGGTGTACCACTGCTGGACTTGCCTGGGAGACGGTGGGGTTGGCATGCACGCCAGCAAAGAGCACGTGCTTCACAATGGTTGTCCACCAGCACTTGGTGCAGCACCTTGATGCCCTCGCTCTTGGCCATCACCCGCATCCATGCAGGCAGGGGTGACAGGTGTGAAAGAGCGCCCGTCGGAGGAAGGAACATATCACCAAGCTGCCATCTACTGATGAGTCATGCAACCTACATTGGCTTTCCTAAGGAGCATGGCCCGGCAGTCCGCCTGCAGACTATGTTGGGTTGGGCTGCTAGATGGCCTGCGACTGGGGCCGCTGCTCCTCACCTCGCCTGTGACCACCAGAGCTTTGTTTCCCAGCCTCTTGATGGCTGTCCCAGCAGCACCCAGGGAGTTGGGCCCGATGTAAGTGACTGCAGTGCAAGTGAGTGGGTCGGCAGTGCTGGAGACCAGCGACAGAAGCAGGCAGCCACATTCCTGGTACTTGGTCTGCTGCCCAGCGTGGCTTGCTCACAACGCAGCCCTTCCTACATAGCACCTGGCGGCATGAAGAACTGGTAGCCATGGCCTTCTGCTGGGGGAGCGTGGTGGTAGTTCATAGCGTGGGGCGTATCTGGGGGGTGCGAAATGGCGGCATGAAGCTGAGCTGTTGCTGTCACCTGCATGGGGCTGGGCATACCTTGTGTAGCTCAGCCACTAGCTGCGGCAGGTACCATACTCCCACTCTGCTTCCGTATCGTTTCATAAAGAAGTATGTCCACAGTTGTGAGGTTTGACGCTGAAGTGGGAAATTAAGGTGGCATCAGAAGCCGTCCAATGCCGTGACACCTGCACCACGGGTCGCCTCGTTAGGGTAGGACGCCTTGCCGCTGGCTTGATTGTATGCCGAGGCACCCTGGGCGCCACTTTGGAAGCTGGTAGCAGCAACGGTGCCCTGACAGCCATGAACACTTGTAGTGTTCAGCTTACCCCTACAAAGGACGAGTGGCCCGTTCCTTTTCAGAGCACAGAGATAACTGTCAAGGCCATCTTGATGCCTAGGGTGCATTTATCGATGTCAGCGAGTGCCAGGCCGCCACGTCAGCAGGCGCTGGAAAGGCGCCATGTAGCCTTCGGCAAAGGATGCCGACCCGGCGTACCGGCATACCAGCGACAAGGCCAAGCCCCTGTCAGCACACAAAATTCCATAAATGGTGTCCCTGGCTGTCTTTGCAATGCATGTATGCCTGGGTGTGTACTACCTCCGAACGCCTGCATCAAGGACCTTGCAGCGGCTACACCCAGCTAGGCATACCAGCGCCAAGTTTGGGAAGGATTTGGTTGCGATCAAGGGCCTTGCGCAGGTCATTCCCACAGTAATGGCTGTGCTCTGCCATATCATGGTGAGCTTTTGGGGGACTCCTAGAGCTGCGCGGGCCTGTCGGGAGGGTATCAATCAACTACTCACCTCTTGTGGCCAACTCCTAACCGCCATCTCAGTAAAACTTAAGCTGGCATTTAAGAAGGAATTGCAAGTGACAGGAAGGGGTCAGACAGGAGTGTGGCGGGTGCCAGCTGCATCAATAAGCAGGCATTAGAAAGGGGGCATTGGTATGGCTTACTTTGAAACGGCTTTGCGTGGTGTAGACAAGCCACCTGTTCAACCCAGGTTGGCTAAACCCGCACATCGCACCACCTGCCACCAGCAGCGAGACATCACACATGCACCACGATCAAGGCAGCTTGCACTTAACTGCAGATATATGGGAGGCGGCCATTGACAGCAAGGGTTAGGCAGCAGTGTGGCATAAGCAATTTGCAACCCCAGCAAGCAGAACATACATTTGTGTAAGTCGATCATATAACCATCAGGAAAACACCTGGCAAGAAGCTGGTACAAGTGAGATGAAGAACAGGACCGGCAGCAATTGCAGTGCAGCTTAATATAATTCCTGACCCAGTACTTGAGCAATTTCTTACAGTCCCTTGGATTCCCCAAACACCAAGAAATGACATACATTGTGTATGTGCAGATGATCAACTTTCTACCAACCCACTAGCACCCGTCAGGGGCAGCGGGATTGAACATGATGGCACTGCTCAACCATCTCTTATTGCTGGCGTTGCACAGTTTCCACGCCTACCATAGGCTGCAAGAGACATAGGAGAACAACTGGAGGAAGAGTACACGCTAGTAGTATCCCTCCACCGAACCAAGCCACTCACGAGCTAGGGGTGGGGTGAGACACAGATGGGAAGCACATCCACGCATACATGTTTACTCACTGCCGGCACCTTCTGCAGGAGTTGCTCGAACATCGCCACCCTGCTGCTTCTGTGGCATCCTATGAGCTTCGCGTGCCGGTGTAGGGATAGGGTCCACAGTCACCACTTGCACCCCATCACTGTCTGCGTCCCGGTAGGCATACCTGAAAGTCCAGCCGTGGCATGCTGCGGCATGGTTCCCGTCCCTGTCCAGGGCGATCACAGCCCCCACGTAGCCGGGCACGCGCTTGGCGATGCGCCGGACGGCATCCTCGGCGGCTGCCTTGGGCTTCATGCCCTGCCGCAGACTCTCCACAACCTGCAGCACATGCCATCGGTGCACACTGGCTGGCTCTACAAGGTCCTGGCAGGGTCACGAGTAGCGGGGGCAGGTGGCTCACCCTGGTAACAGAAAGCGCGTACCAAATGGTGGGTGCCATGCTTACCCCACATGCCTATACTGCAACAGCTCATGGTCTCCCAAGAAGCCGGGTGCAGCTGGGTGCAGCTCCTCTGCTCAGCTAGCGCCTCAGTTGACATCCAAGATCGTGCCAACATTGCAGGGCGACACACGCCTGGAGCACACATGGCCATCTTTTAGCTGCGCACCTGATAGCAGGGCAGGAAGCGCAGGTGCACATCTCCGTCACCGGTTGCGCTGCAGGCCCCCACCTCCGAGTCGGCATACGCACCACCTCCTGGGATGGACCCGTCACCGACCCGCCCAGGCACCTGCAGGAAGCACGCGTGGCAGCTTCACTGCGGTCTTCCGTTGTCAGGGCATTCAGTCCGCCAAGGAGGGGATACACACATGGCATTTGTGGTGTTGCGTGCTACTCCGGTAGTAAGAAGGATGTCCCCCCTTTTCGGCTGTCAAGCTTGCACCAGAGCTGCAGACAATCACAGGCGGTGCCACAGACATGCATGGAATCACAGGACGCCTACCTTGTAGATTGCACCGTTGGTGGAGCACCCAGCCGCAATGTTGCCGTCCGCATCGATGGCTGCCATAGCGATAGTGTCGTGGGCGGCTTGAGATGCCCAGCCTTGCTCAGAGCCCTCTCGCGGCCCATCAGAACTGCTGCTGCTGTCGTTGCTGGTGCTGCCGTCCACACTACTGAACGGTTGCCACAGCTGATCGTCTTCCTTGCTGCCCACGGCAATGGAGTGGTCAAGGCGGTAGGGCCCACAATACTTTGTGGGATCGGGTACAACATGGCGCCGGAAGTTGGGCTGGCAGTCGTTCTTTAGCCTGGAGAGTGCACACATAACAATAATGTGCACATGGGGTGAACACCAGCACAATGGCCCACGCCCATCAGACCCTTGCTTCTAACCAAGCAGCTCAGCTGTCGCTCCCATGGAGAACGCCTTCCACATGCCAGCTGACGCGCTGGACGTTCTGGCTACAGGGGCCCTTGAAACCACAGCAGGTCCCCCGGTGACATACCCCACCCCATCCAGCCACACTGCTGACCCCTCACCACTTCTTGTGCATGGCCAGGCTCTCTGCTGAGCTCAGATCCTGCACCGGTACCCCCATCTCCTGGGCAAACTGGGCAGCCTGCACAGGGGGCAGGGCGCAAGCGCTTAATCCCTCCAAGGGACTTAAAAGGACTGCAGGCCTGCAGCACCGGCTGGTAGCCGTCCTAGTGCAGCTCAGCTGCTCCGACTTGGTGGTAAGCCTCTCCGTTCTCAGTTGCTAGCACTCCAATTGACGTGGATGCCTTGATGGCACACACATGCAAGTGCGTGCTCACAGGCACATGCAAGCACAGTTGTTCGCTAAGGCACACCGCCATGCTGGGTGGGACAAAAGGGTATGCACGCATGACCTGTTGTCTGGAGAAAGAACGGTTCCGCACCTGCAGCCCTGCCAACATGGAGTGGCGGGTCCTCTCCATGACCAGCCGCGCTGTGGACACAGCATGCCCAACGTGGCGTAGGCTGCTCACCGCCCCCACCTCCATGGTGTTGCCATCCATGATCATGGCATCCAGGGTGGTCTGCAGGGGCACAGCTGGGGACTGGCATCGGCTCGATGTAGCTCACCCCAAGCACTCAGCTGGAGATTTGAGATACCCTTTGGTAGACCATACTCTCCTCACAAGCTCTTTGGCCCCGAGAAGGTCAACGAGCCCCACGCCCTGACAAGACAGCACAAGCCTTGGGGAAATATACGCGGCGCACTTGCAGCAGGCTTCTACTCAGCTGTTGATTGGCTAGGCCTGTAGTCCTGCCAGACACGCACCTCTCCATTCTCATCGGGGCTGCCTCCTGGACCGACAGTTCTGTCACAGCGGTCGCGCTCGCAGCTTGAGCAGCCCTGCACCAAGCTGAAACGCAGGGACAAACATTTGCTGAAACAGCGTATTCGAAGGTCCTTGGAAAGACTCGTGCTCTGCGGCAGGCAGCACGGCACTCGGTGACCGCCTGGCACACCTGGCTAGCTAGGCTAACATGAGGCACTTCTGTCTGCATATCAAAGGCCTGCTGCCTGCTTTGCTGACCTGCTCAACAGCATCGAGGGCTGGAGTGGACGACTTCCGACTGTTCACAGCTGCCCACGCTGCCTCTGCAGCACAAAGGTGGCTCTTAAGTTTGACGTTTCACAACAGTAACTGGGGCAGTAGCCTTTCAAACATGACCTGCCTGTGGCGTTTGTGAAAGCCCAGGTATTGATGACGATCGGCAGGCTGGACGCTTTCGCATGCACCCCGGCAACAGCTTGTGAAAGGCATCCAACTGCCAGTAGAAGTGCCGCAGTCCCGTAAGCTACGTGCATATCTCACAACTAGGTGAACATCCTGCAAAGCTAGGTTAAGCGGGTCTATCCTGGAGGCAAGTTGGCAACTGAAGATTACAGCAACGTGTCCAAAGGGTTTGATAGTTGACGTCAATTGTTTGGGGGAGGGGGTGGGGTCGTTTTCGCAACCCTGACGCATCAGCTTCGGCTCCAAGGGAATCCAAGATGCCCATCAGCAACGTTGTGGTCAGTCACTCCCAGTCCAGCTCAGTTCCTCTTTATCTTTTTGCTGGGTTGCTAATCACGATAGTCATGATCTGCCGGACATGCCGAGGGGTGCTTACTTGCACCCTTGAAGTACCTTCCCAGACTTCAAGGGTTTATAAACTATTGTATGCTGAAACAAGCCGTCTCCTTGGCTGCCAAGCCAGCCTGGTGAATAGACCAATAGACCAATAGACCAATGCTTAGGGTAAGCAGAGGTACGGTAGGCAACCCACCGCACTGCTGTGCGTCCACTGAGTTGACCTGAGGTATCTCAGGTGGGAGACACGCAGCTATTCCCAACAGTCATCAACAAGCAACCACCTAGCATACTTTGCAACCGTTGAGCTGTTAGGTGATGTAGGATGCAGTAAGGCTACAAGGCCGTCGTCGTGGACACAGACATATCAGCGCCTGGTGCGCTTGGTGTCACCGTGCTGCCCTGCTGCAATATTTGCCCCCTCCCTTTTACCCCACCCTGCCTGCTGCTTCTGCTGCTTCACTGGGGGCTCCTCCACTGACTCCGTCCCAGAGGTCAGCCTGTGCCTGCCCCACCGCCTGCCGCTGGATGTCCCTGCAGTGGCAGCCACCTCGTGTGAGTCCTCGCTGCCCCTCCGCTTACGCTCGGTCCTCCCAGGGGCAGGAGGAGCAGCAGGTTGCCGCTGCTTGACTGGTGTCTTGAGCTGAGGTTCGCCCTCCCTGCTAGCACCCTGGCCCACTCCTTTGCCAGCAGGCCTGGCAGCCGGCCCCGTGGCATGGCCCCCACTGCGAGTGCGCTCTAGACATGTTTCCCGGCTGGCAAGCTGTTCTGGCTGCATATTTGCGCGCCTCCGCACAAGGCCGCCAGCCTGTGCGTGGCCCCTAGGCGGTGAAGCACCTGCTGCTGCCCCACCGCTGTCCCAGCTTCCTTGCGGTCCCCAGAACTCCTCGGCCAGGGGTGCAGGAGGCAGCAGCCTTGCTGCAGTGCCTGGTTTTGGTTCCGTGCCGGCTGCTTGGATATGCGTGGGTATGGGAAGCAGCTGCCCTGGGCTGCCAGCAGCAGATAGAGCCAGCAATCGCTCTCGGTCCCAGGCTTGAATAGCTGCCAGGCGCTGCTCTATGCGGGCCAGCAAGGCCTGCTGCTCTGAGTTGCTGGCCTTGGCCTCCGCCTCTATCCGGCGGATAGCACTGCAGGCCAGAAATACACGTTCTTGCTGTCAGTTAAAGGCTTGTGTGCAGCAGCATACAGCTGTAGGTGAATATGTGCAGGTGTGAAGCGTTTGTCCCTTCGACAGGATGGCCCAACAGCTCCAACAGTATCAGCAAGTGTTATGCCACAAGCCCCAGCCTACCCAGGTTTCAGACAGTGTGCGTGCTCTGTGATGCGTTGCCAGCTTGCTGTTCACCAACCCCACTCACTTGTAGCTGTCGCGCTCGTAGTTTCTATAGGCAGCCATGCTGTACAGCACCACCAGGGCAGCTGTGGCAGCCAGCACCCTGCGGAGTGCCCACTTAACATTTACAGCCAGCGGGCCTTCTGGCGCTAAATGCTGCAAGAGCCCTGGCAAGGGCACCAGGTGCATGGGTAGGTAGACAACTAGCTGCAGGGCAGAGGAGGGGTACAGCCTGAGTTCTGCATGGAAAGAAGGCCAACCCCCGCTGCTTAGAACGTCAACCAATCGATGTGGGGCGGACTGGCTAGGTGTTGTATGAGCAGCACCACATGCGCTCTTTCAGCCGGGGTCCCAGCGCAAGTCGTCCTCCAGGGATCTTAACTAGGATGCCAGGCAGACTACACCAAGCGTAGGAGGCAGAATAACTAGACAAGCGGCTTTGAGCAACATTGTCCCCTACTGTGTGAGTGACACATGCCCCAGCTCCAACCCACCTCTTCAGCCGGGTCTCGCTCAAGGACCATGTGCAAGCGCTGCAGAAGCAGGCGCTCTCCCACCAAACTGCTGCACAGCACAGCCAGCACCGGCAGCCGTGCCCGTGCGGCTCCAGGCACCACACCTGTGGCCGCCACTGCCAGCAGGCCAGCCCCGTAGAAAGCAGCATCCTCCAGAGTGTAGCTGCAGGTCAGGCGCTACCCCCGACACTTGGTGCAGTGCTGGTGGGCATGTAATGTCACCTTTCCTGGGCCGCCAATGAGTGGGAAGCACCGAGAACGGGCGACATGGTGTAACAAGTGCTGGTGCTGCTGCTGATGCAACCCTGCACTGGCTGTCAACCAGCAGGAGTGAGCGGGGCAAGCTCCCTCCCTCGAAAAGGCTTACCTGCGGCCCAGCAGCTTGATGAGCGCTGCATCTGAGCGCTGCTGGTAGTACACCACCACATCTACGGCCCCTCGCAGCCCTTTGGTGTCAGTGGCAAGGCTCCTGGGCAACAAGAAGAAGGAACGGCAGCGTCATGGCCCACATGGGCGTGGCCAGCAAACGCCGCAGAGAAGCAAGGAGGCCGTGGAGGATTTCATGCGTCTCAGTGGCAAGCTCCACATGTTTGTTGGGCGAAGTGCCCGGTTAAGGTCTCCACAATTAGATGTAGTTGAAGCCTTGGCAGGGGAGGCGGCCAGCAGCTGAAAGAGCAATATTCGAACCAAGGCGGTGCAGCCAACTTCCGCCTAACCTGAGCTCTGAGGTGAGCCGCAGCTGTTGCTCCTCATGCTGCTGCTGGAGCTCCATCTGGCGCTGGGCATGCTCGTCGATGAAGGTGAAGAGGTTCTCCACTCTGGCACTGCCGTCGGAGAGAGCCTGTGACATGCCGGCCTGCCCCTGCTGCAGCTCTGTCGCCTTGGTCAGAGCCTGGTCCTGAAGAGTTGGCACGGAGTTGTCAATTAGTAAGGCGAACCTCAGACCATGTCTTTCTCCTACATTCCTGGCCACAGGTGAGCCAGAGAGGCGAACTACTGCAGCTGACACTTAAGTACCCCATGTGCAGCCAGGTCCAATTTGGGCCAGCAGCGTGCCCTCCTCACTTGCAACTGCAACACCTCGTGGCTGCGGGCGTTCAGCGAGGTGAAATATGCCAGGCTCTCCTCCCGGTGGCCTTTAGTGGTCACCAGCAGCTGCTGTTGCACTTCCCTGCAAAGGACTCCATTTGCACCGTCATCATCACACGCATAGGTGGTGAGCACAGCTTACGAAATTAAGCACAGGATGCATTAGCCAAGAGAAGTGCAAATGCCATTTGCAACACCTGCAGGCCAGTGGACGCAGGTGAGGCTTGAGTGGGTGTGCACAACGTCAGTCGGTTCTCTATGTTGGTATAAGAGTATACTGCAAGGAGCCCATGTCTTCATACCTGGCCTCCCGCCCCAGCTGCAGCGACTCTTCAGCCTTTGCAGCAAACTCCTGCGCCTGCCTAGTGGTTTGGGCATGCTGCTCTGTTGCCTGCTCTCCTAGCAGTGCAAGCTGCTCCTTGGCATAGGTTGCCCCTGTTGCTAGCTTGTTGAGCATGTGTTCTGTATACCTCTCAAAGTTCTGGTTCTGGATGAAGAGGCACCTACGGTCGTGAGTGAACACACCCTTTGTTCAAACTACATGGCACTTTGTTGCTAGGTTCTGCACCGGCCAAACTTTTGATGTAGTTGCAATTGCGGCGCTGCAAGACAGTGTGTGACACAGGAGTGTGCCGAGGTGCGTCTGCAGCGCCACCTCTGCCGTTGCTCAAGTAGTGCATATACTCACATGTTGTCCGCGTGGCTCAAGAACTCCACATATAGCTGGTAAGCCCGGTCCGGCAGTGCATCTGTGCAGTGTCGCAGCGGCTGGGCGGGGCCACAAGGGAAGGTAGTGTCCCCTTGTGTGGCAAGCTGGCAGTTGACGAGCCTCAGAGCCAGCCGCGACTTCTGCTCCTGGTCCATGTGCTTGCAATCGTCGCTGAGCTCCACCACTGCCTTGCCATAGCAGTTAGTGCCCAGCACGCGGTCCAAGAAAGTCTCCTTTTCCGCCTCGCCTTGCAGCACCATCAGCTGGCCTGGCGCAAACCATGTTGCAGCGGGGAGTGTCAATCCGATGTTGAGAGCATACTGCAGGATGGAGACTGCATAGTGCAGCCGTGCAGCTGGAGAGGAGGCCCATAGCTGGTGGCATATTATACCCATCTTGCAAACTCAGAAGCACCAGATTGCACGCCCAAAGCAGGCCACTGTGTTCCACCCGCCTTGGACGGGGGTAAAGCTCGAGGTGCCACATCTCACCTTTGCCCACAGACTGGCTGGCAGCTGTAACCACTGAGAACTGGGGAGCGCCAGGTTGCTGCCTGGGAGCAAAGCTCCAGCCCAGGGCACGCCCGTAAAGCAGAATCAGGCCTAAGATAACGTATTTAGGCCACATGTCTTCGGTTCACCCTGCCAGCCACCTGATCAAGCCAATTGTCCTCAAGGTGTCTACACTGCGGCCTCACATAGCAATGAGAGGCTGTTTGGCCTATTGATTGGCACTAGATTTAAGCTCCTGGGCATGGAAACAAGGCTACCAAGGTCGGCCTGTCCGAGGGCGCGCCGCAAATACCTGTTTATTTTCATGAAAACCCCTAGGGGGTATCGTTTAGTTCAACTTCATGCTCCGCAGCTCCCTCACCTTTTGCGACGCCCTAGACTCCAATCCCCCAGAAGGAGAAGTGCTAGCGATGTCGTTATCGACCCCAGCGATCGCTGAGGTGGTGGCCTGAAGCGCCCCTTAGCTGTAGCTCCAATCCCCTAGCTTAGCAGGAAGGTCAAGAATGAGTCACACGCTGAACGTGGTTCTCCAGCGGCTGAGGGACTTCAGCAACAACAAACTTGCAGAGCTCGACGGCCTGTGCAATGAGCACCAGCGCTGGCTGCAGTCGGAGGTGGAGCATGTCAAGCAGCAGGCTGCAGCGCAGGCACCAGCAGCCAAGCGGCAGAAGGTCCAGCTGGTGGGTCCACAACTGCTACAAGCCAGGTTACGCCGGCTTTACTTGTATAGGCTACGGTCATTGGTTCATACCTATGCTGAAGCTTTGCCGTCTCTGCTGCTGCAGGCACCGGCACCGGCTAGGGTCCGGGGAAGGAAAGCCAAGGCTGCAGCCCCTGCCCTGGAGCCAGTGGCAGAGGAAGAAGAGGGCGAGGAGTCTGCACCAGCACATGAAGCCGAGCCTGCCCCAGAGCCAGCTTCTGCACCTGCAGCACGAACTCGCAGAAGCCGCAAGCAGCCAGAGCAGACCGCTGTGGCTGGTGGACCAGCAGGTGGGGCATTTCACTGCCTGTTTGAGAAAGCATGCAAAACTATTCTCAAGTAGTATCAGGTAGCCTTAAGCAACGCCAACCAAAGCTTGGAAGAGGCCAAAGGACGAGCCCACAAAGCCTTGGGGTTCCCCAGCTTCATATGATCACCGTGATGGAGTGCTAGAAGGTGTCAACTCCTTTTCTCCACTGCACAGGTGCCCCAGCAGCTGAGGATGTGGAGCCACAGGCAGCTAGCAAGAGAGCCCGGTCAGCTAGAGGGCGTGGCAAGGGGACAGCCATCGAGGAAGCGGCCATTGCCGCAGTGGGTCAAGCAGACACCTCACCTGCCCGGCCATCTGGAGACCCTGTGCCGCCTGCAGAGCAGCCTGCCACCAGAGCCCGCCGGGCACGGGCAGCAACGGGGAAAGCTGCTGTCAAAGCAGCACCACCCGTAACAGCAGTACCAGACGAAGCAGCTGCAGAGCCAGAGGCACAGGCACATGTAGAGCAAGGGCTGGCGGAGGTGAGGCAAGCTGAGGAGCAGACTGAGCCACAGCCAGGCCCAGCACCAGCAGGAGGTCGCAGCACCCGGCAGCGCAACACTATGAAAAGGAAGAGTGCTGAGCCTGGGGAGACAGCAGCCGCCACT
This sequence comes from Parachlorella kessleri, assembly GCA_001598975.1. Taxonomy (NCBI): domain Eukaryota; kingdom Viridiplantae; phylum Chlorophyta; class Trebouxiophyceae; order Chlorellales; family Chlorellaceae; genus Parachlorella; species Parachlorella kessleri. Next base: position 13,744 of record BBXU01002135.1, read on the forward strand.
GCTGCAAAGCCGGCCACAGCTGCCAGACCTCGGGGGCGGGGAAGGACCAGGAAAGAGCCCACCCCGCCACCAGCAGCTGAGGCGACTGTTGATGCTGCACCAACTGGCACTGACATGGCAATCCCTGCTGCCGACCGTGCTGCCGGCATACTCACCAACACATTCACTAGTGATAGTGGGCTGGAGCAGCCAGCTGACAAGGGTGAACAGGTACAGAGTGAGCTTACAGCTCTCCAGGTTGCAGCGGCCGTAGCAGTGGTTGCAGCCGCACCAGACGGACAGGATGCAGAGCCTGAGCCCAAGGTTGAAAATCCTCAGGGGAGTGGAGCGGCACCCCAGTCACCACAGCAAGAAGAAGAGCAGGAACAGCAACCCTCCACAATGGGGGGCCCTGCAGCGGAGCCTGGCGCTGGTGGTGGGGCAGCAGGAGGAATTGCCCAAGTTGCCAGCCCAGTTGCCCAAGGACTTCATCCCGGCCCACCATTGGAACCCATGCCTTTGGAGATTGCGGTGGCCGAGGCTCTCGCAGAGGATCCAGTAGCTGCGCAAAGAGGGGAGTCCAGCCCACATGTTGCAGCAGCACCCGTTGCCAGGGTTCTTGACGAGTCTATATGGCCAACACAGCCTGCCCATCCTGCACAGCATGTACCACAGACAGAGCTGGAGCACATTGAGGGCATTGCAGCAGAGCCTGTCACGGAGCATGTAGCAGCGGCTGCAGCTACGGCTCAGCAGGCAGCATCGCCAGCAGCTGTACAGCCAGAAGACTGTGGAGGTGCCCCTGTTGGCGGCAGGGCAGATAGGGGCAGCAGCCCTGCGCCAGAAGAAGCAGATGAAATGCCAGCAGGGGAGCCAGTGCCTGCGCCCAAGGCAGCTGGTAGCATGGCCAGCAACCTGGTGTCCACACTCCGTTCCTTCCTGCCCATGGTGAAGCAGCCAGACCCAGCTCTGCCTGCCAATGGCAAGAAGTCAGTGAAGGTAAGGGCTTGTTGAGGTTCTGATATCCCTCGTGGCATGCAAGGTGCTGAAGTTGAATATTGTGTGAAGTGAGATGTTGAAGCGTTTGGCATTGCAGCGTGCTGGGAAATTTTGACTTTGATGGATGGAGGGCAAGGACAAATAGGCAAAGGTGCCTGCCTGTGCTGCAACTGTTGCCCATCACACCCCACCATTCCCTCATTGTCAGTAGCCCACAGTTCATCTCTTGAAAGGTCAGTGCTGCTGCACTCGCTGCCTTCAGGTCAGAGCGCTGGAGGCTGCCGAGGCAGCGCGCAAACGGGAGGAGGAGCGTGCTGCAGAGCGTGCCAAGCAGCGGCTGGAGAGCGAGAAGCAGCGGCAGGAGCGCGTGAAGGTATGCTCCTTATCAGGCTGCTGAAGCAGGGTAGTAGAGTTGGGAAAGGAGTTATGCCATGCTTTCACACCTACCAAATTTTCTGATGAGCTGTCCTGGACACACACCACCTGTCAGGAGCGCTTGCGCTGGGTCAGGGAAGAAATGCTGTCACTTCCTGCCACACCTGCAGGCCAAGCAGGAGGAGGAGCAGCGCAGGCAGGAGGAAGAGCTCAAGCGCAAGGAAGAGCTGCGATTGAGGAAGGAGCAAGAGGCCGCACAGCGCAGGTGGGAGGCATGCTGGAAACCATGTGCAGAAGTCTGACTCAGGATTGGGGATTTGCATCGAGCAAAGGGAACTACAAGGCTGGATCCGCTGCAGTACACCCGTTTTCCTTGTGGCCGGCCCTGCTTCTAGCCTCCAGAAGCAGAGTTGAGCTATGTCTGCCATCACAGATGGGTCACATTCCTTGACATTGTTAAACTACGTGCTGCTTTGCAGGAAGGAGCGTGAGGAGGCGGAGAAGCGTGAGAAGGAGGAGAAAACGCGTCGCCTGGAGGAACTTAAGAAGCGAAGGGAAGAAGCTGCAGCACCCCCGTTAGCAGTGCCAGCACAGGTCGGTGCAGGGCTGTGACATTGCCGGGAAGATTGGTGCGCCTGAGAGCTGAGCAGTCCCACTGCAGAGAGAGGGATGGGTCGGCTGCTTTGTCATTGCATCAGATGGCCAGGAGTTCACAGCAAGGTCTAGAGGGGGTTGTGATGCAGACAAGGTCAGTGGCGTTGGCGTCACTCCAAGCAAGGAACATCAGCCTTGCAGCTCAGGAGGCCATCAGCACGCCCTAAACACAATGCAGGCCGCTGGCAACAAGCTGCCTGTCCTCACAAGCAAGCCTGCTGCAGTGGCCCTGGCAGGCCAGCCCGACGACCCCGCAAAGCACCAGGTGTGCCTGCAGTAGCAATTATCAAGCAGGAGACACAAATTGAAAGGGCAGGCTTCCAGTAAGCAATGATGGGACAGCGAAAGACCACGTGCTGTATGCTCTTCCGTTAGCGAATGGGGTAGCAAATGCCGCAGTTGGTAGTAGTAAATGGTACCAGGCTCTACTTGGCAGCTGCAGTTTAGCTGCGAGCTGCTTTTACAGAATCGCATGTGAATCATCAAGGAGCCAAGCAGAGTAATATAAATATTAATAAATATTCTTAACTTGTGGCTTGCAATCATAATGTTCCCATCAGGGGGCCGCCTCAACCTGTGCTGTGCATGGCTTGCAGCTTGATGGAGGCGCTGTGGCAGCCGATGGTGGCGCCTCCCAAGCTGGGGCACGAAAGGGGCTGCACTACCTGCAGCGAGAAGCAGAGCCGGCGCCCCCTGCCACTGTCCCCACAAATGCCCCAGCTCCGCCAGCGGCCACGGCTGTACCTTCTCTGGAGCTAAAACCCCTGGCCCTCCCGGTGCTGCGGCCTGTGCAGCCCCCGCAGCAAATCCAGTCACAGCAGGCGGCGGCTGGCTTAATCAAAGAGCCAGCAGCCAAGGCTACTGCACAGGCAGGGGGTGCTGGGAATGTACCAGTGAGATTGCAGCTGACTGAACACCGTAGGAGCATGGGTGGTGGCAATGCATAGGCACTTGTTTACCGTTAAATATTGGTTCAACGGATGGCTGATACTTGCTGGCTAACCATAAATTTCAAGTATGTCCCTGCAGGGGCTGCTAGCACCCCTGAAGTACGGGGCACCCAGTGCTTCTGGTTCCACGGCAGTGGTGCCTGGCCCCGCAGCTCAGACAGCAGCAGCCGGCCCCAGCAGGCTGGCCAACAGCTCCCAGCAGCAGCAGCAGCAACAACAACAGTCACAACCGCAGCAAGCGCCGCAGGGTCCCCAGAACTATGAGATTTCACCCTACAAGTGAGCTGACTGGGGTTTCACTGCACTGTTATTGCTTGTCAAATCTGTAATAGGTGTGCTGCGTTACCCCACGCGTGTACATAAACTCTACACCTCAGTATTTCTGGCCCGGCAGGAGTGATTTCGAGTCTGACGACGACCAGCCCAAGAAGCCAGTGCCAGAGTGGGCCAGGGGCAGGCAACTGCTGAAGCAGCTGACGGACCAGGTGCGGGGCCCGGCGCTGTTCAACCCCTTATGCTCACAGTTATATGCTGGCCGGCATCAAGAAGTGGCAAGGGATGAGGCTTGTGCACGACACTTGGGTGGTTGCAGATCCGCTAATTATTTGATTTGGCTGCCTCCAAAACCGCAGCTGGATTGGCCATACCGGAACCCTTGTGATGTGGTGCAGATGTATGTGGACCCTGATGAGATTTTCCAGCAGCACCAGAAGACCTGCACATTGGTAAGTCCCATGGCTGCTGTCCGTTGTTGTTGTTGCTGTGCACAACTGCTCTCGAATGAGCGATTTGACTACGGAGTGTGGTGCCATGAAGCCTGCCTGCACACAACACGCTCACATATGCCAGCTTAATCATCCCTGACAACTACTCTGGCTATGTCTTGCAGGATGAGGTGTTTGCACAGAGAGGTAAGGCTGCTGTGGAGGGCTCATTATCCCTCACGGCACCGGTGGAGTTTGGTTAAGGTTGATGCCCGACCTGTGGTTTAGGTAGTTCGCACAACATGGTGTAGGACTGTCGAAGGGTAAAGCGGCAACTTTTCTGGTGAAATGCAGAGCAGAGAACATGCAGCTACCCTGGCTGTGCTGCAGATAAGACGGGCAAGCAGGACTACAACCGGCGGACCAGCAGTGGCAACTGGATTGATGATAGGGTGACCTGGAAGGAGGAGCTCAACTACAAGAAGGCGATGGGGTATATGAGCTGACTGGGCTGGCTGCCCCTGCCTAAGTGCCTGGGCGTGCCCTCGGGCATGCTTGGCAAGAGCCCGAATTGCTTGGTAGATTCGATTGCTGTGTAAAATAGTGGGCTGTGGTGTTCCTGGCACACTTTGCTACTGGCTCCTGCCAAGGCTAAGCCTTTTGTTTTGAGTTTCCCATCGTACATAGTAGTCAACCCCTGCCGTGCAAGGCTCCTTCTTGAGGCAGCTTCGCCTTTTGGTGCATGTACAGGCTACCCCCCTTTCAAGGTTACTTTGACGGGGCACTAGTGAAACAGGTGCCCTTGCTTCTTCTAATGGGAGGCCACAAGGCCTGGCTCGCATGTCATAACACCTTGTTGAAATGAAGTCAATGGCGCGGCGGGAGCCAATGGCGGGGTGGTGGTGCCGGACCAGCTGTTTGCAGGCAAGATCAACCAATACATGATTGCCCTTTGCCCAATAAATGATTGCTGCAGCTGAACAAGCCATGCACCTGTCATGAGGTCTGCCAGGAAACCCAGCCAACCAAGAGCATAGCAAGCAAGATGGATAGGGTACAGGCTCTGCAAGCCAAAGTTGCTGCAGACCCGTACGATGCTGCCTCTTGGGAGCAGCTTGTCGCTGAGCGCAAAGAAGCTAAGCGCAGAAACTCAGAGAGTGTTGCCGAACTGAGGGCAACGTATGATGAGCTTCTGAAAGTCTTTCCAACGGCGGTGAGCACGGGCAGCAAGTGTGCAACCTGGATGCAAGGCAAAGACAAGGAGGACAACACGCTAGCACACACCCAAGGGGGATGTAGCAAAGGAGCAGCCCTCCGATCATCTTAAGTGCAGGCGGGTTATTGGAGGGACTACTGTGAGCTGGAGATTGCCACGAATAGCCCAGGGGCAGTGAAGGCCCTGTTCAGCCGCTGTCTGCTCATGTGCCTCAGCGTCGACCTGTGGCGTGCATACCTCCAGTTCATTAAGAAGGCAAGTCAGTGAGGGCAGTTGTACAAGTGCTGCTCCAAGTCAGGCAGAAACTTAGATTTCTACAGCATGCCTGGCTGCCACTTTGCTACTGGTCAAGGCACAACCTACTGGCCCGCCCGACGTCAAACTATTCCATGTAGAAAGCTGAACTCCAAGTCGTAAAGGCGTTGGTGTTCTGCCTGGCATGCAGCTGAACGAGCCCAAGGGAGCAGAGGGCATTGACGAGATCCGCAAGGCCTATGAGTTCACTCTGGACAGGCTGGGCCAGGACCTGAACTCGGGCCCACTTTGGCTGGAGTATGCGCACTTCCTGCAGGTCAGCAGTCTAGAACAGCCCGATGCTGTTCGCCACTTTTCTACAGTTACTCTATAGTTACTCTACATTTACAGTTGTTGCGTCAACTTGTGCTGCGCAGTCAAGGGTACCCAGGTTGCAGCTGGGCAAGTGGCAACCACTAAACCTCCCTGCCAGGCACCAAAGGAGTTGTGTTGCGCATACCTTCCTGCTAACACCTAGAGCATCCCTTGCACCCCCCTGCCCAGCCGACCTGCATACCGCACTACGTCCATCAAAAAAGACAAAGAACAGTGCAGCAAGGGCCGTCCCCGCCAGGTCCGTCGTCTTGCATGGGAAGGGGACAAAGCTCATGTGCTCAGCTTTAAGTTTGCAGGCACCCAAGGTCGGCTCTCCGGTGTATCAGGCACTGTTTGGCCAGCAGCCGGCTGCAGCAGGGCAGCAGGAAGGCGATGGGCAGGAGCTGCAGCGAGTGGTGGCCCTGAGGTGGGTGAGGGTGGGCATAGCCAGCTAGCTAGGCAGCGAGCGGCTGGCCTGGCTGTAGCCGGGGCCCCTGGAGGTATTTCTCTTTTCGAATATAGTCCACGGGAAGGGTGAAGACTATGGCATTATGGGTGTTGTGCGGCAAGGCTGTGGCTGGGAGGAAGCCCACTTGGGAGTGTATGGTGCCAAAGGCAGCGTGGTGTGGTGCAGTGGCTCCTGCATCACGCGCTGTTGCAGTACCTTCCCGCTGTGAGTGGAGAATGAGGCGCTGTTGACCATCGACGAATCCTTAAGGAGCTATAGGCACGCCTCAGCCTGGCGGACCGATGTGCAAGCACTGTTGCTAGATGTGTAGGTATCCCTGGAACTTGTATGCTTTATATGAAGCTCAGGTATTGAGCAATGCCTGCCAGGCACTCTGCCGCGGCTGGGCCCCGCGCTCACCCCGCTGTTGGGCCCCCCTGCACCTGCCAGGCGAGCCTACCAGCGCGCGGTGGTTGTGCCCACCTCCCACGTGGACCAGCTGTGGCGCGAATACGAGCAGCTGGAGAACAGCGGCAGCAACAAGACCTTGGCGCGCAGGGTGCTGGATGAGTGGCGGCCCAAATACCAGGCAGGCAAGCACGCACAGCAGGGGCAGGGGCAGGACCCCGTGTGGAGGGTTGCTTGGCATGCCTTGGTAGGGTTGGGGGCCCCGGCCTAGGCGCGGAGAGGCTGGTTTTGGAGGGAGCCAGCGAGGGCTGCTGTTGGGCGGGGTGCTCACAGCTGCAGCTGTGGCTGGTCGCTGACAAACAACCCGTGGCGGGCGCCAGCGCCAAGCCCAGCTTGGTGAGGTGGCAGAGGCAAGACCCATGGGGAGCCAGGGGTCACATGCAAGACGCCAGTCGTGCCTGATGGACCGGCATACCTCTCAAACCCTGCAAGACTTGTAGCCCTGCATTGATGCCCCCATGCAGCGCGGCTGCTGTACCGTGAGCGCAGCAAGCGGGCAGAGGGCATCAACTTCAAGGCCCTGCCGCTCCCGCCCGGGCGCGGCGGCACGGTGCAGCAGTCGCAGGCGGCGCTGTGGCAAGAGTACCTGGAGTGGGAGAAGGGCAACCCCCAGCGGCTGGAGAAGGCGGCTTATGTAGCCAGGTAGGAGCTGGTGTAGTTGGGCTGGGCTGGGTGCATGGGCGTTGAAGCCTGGGCGTGATAGGGACGTCTCCTTGACAGTGTTGGGCATGATGGCTTGGTGTTACTCGTCTCCCTGGGCTGGAGGTAGCTGCGTCTGAGCCCTGCTGACCAAGAAATGGGCGGCACCTCCCTGTCACAGGGAAATGTGGCGGCTGGCTGTCAACTGCCCAATACCGTGGCCTGTGCCCACCCACCGCTTCTTCCTCCTGGGTTATGACTGCAGGGTCTCCCTCACCTACGACCAAGCCCTGATGGTGCTGTTGCACTACCCTGACACCTGGCTGGAGTATGCTGCCTGGCACGCCGAGGGCGGCGGCAGCGGCAGCGCGGCAGCCAACGCGGTGCTGGGCAAAGCGCGCAAAGCGCTGCCGGCCTGCCTGGCGGTGCAGCTGGCGGCAGCGGATGCCCTGGAATCTGGCGGCAGCGTGCCCAAAGCCAAGGAGATCTATGAGGGCCTGGTGGAGCATCTTAAGCCGGTGGAGGAGGGAGGGGTGGCTGCCGCCACAGCCGCAGCGCAGCCAGCCGGGGAAGGCGGCGAGGCAGCAGGCGCAGCGCAGAAGCCGCAGCAGGCGCCGCTGGGCGCGCTGGCGCTCAGCGCTGAGCAGGGCACGCTGGCGTGGATCCAGTACATGAGGTTCTCGCGGCGCACCGAGAACATCATGGCGGCACGCAAGGTGGGTTGAAGATGGGAGTTCAGGGGTTATTGGCCCGCACTTTGGGGTTCAAGGGGGCAATGATGTTGAGACAGCCAGGTGAAGAACCACACATTGGCATTTGTTGCACCATGTTGAGGCATTGGGGAGTGCTGTGTTGACAGATGACAGGTGTAGTCGGTCATGCTGCGAGGACCAGCTGCGCGAGTTGGGACTCCGCCGAAGCCCCCCGCGCAGTAAGCCAAAGCAGGCCTCCTCCAAGTAAGCTGGGGGTGGGCCAGCAGGAGCTGTGCCTCTGAGGCCTGCCTTCCGTTACGAGTGACTCCCAAAAACCCCAGTTCCATACAGCCCAGAGAGCCTTGGTTGCTCCCCTCTCAGACAGCTTCCTGCTATGCACCGCAGGTCTTCATGCGTGCCCGGAAGTACCCCGAGCTGAGCTGGCAGGCGTATGTAGCCTCGGCGCTGATGGAGTGGCAGCACGACCGCAAGGACCAGATCCCCCGCAACATCTTTGAGCTGGGCCTGAAGGCCTTCCTGGGGGTGCCCGACTATGTCGAGCAGTATGCCACCTTCCTGCTAGGTGAGGGCGGGCGGGCGGGGATGCAAGCAGCAGCAGCAGCAGTGTGTGGGTGTGTGTGTGGGGGGGGTGTCAAGGGGTGGTTCTGTTTCGGTGGGAGAGTGCGGGGCATTGGCTAGTCAGGGAGGGACCTTGAGCGGTACTGCAGAGGGCGGCACAGTATGGGGGTGTTGTCCAAAGGGGTCAGGATGGGTCAAGCCCTACGTGTTGAAAGGGTCAGGGCGGAGGGGGCCGAACTTGTGAGCGCCAGCGGCTGGCCCGGCTACTGCACGCCTGACAGGCAACTGTTTAGCCCTGAAAATATTGCCTGAGCCCCAGTCGCCACAGCGGTATACTCACGTGGCATTCTCGACCATTGTTGCATGCCCAGTAGCGGGGCAGGGTACAGAGCTGCATATCTAGGCTATAGAGTCCACTATGAGAGAAGCTCGGCAGCCACACTTACCCATGTTTTGTTCTCCATTTCAACGGATAATAGGAGAATCAAGAAGTTCTTTCATAATGTTAGTATCTAAAAAAATCGCTTTCTTTTGGGCTTCCTTTCATTTAAGTTTAGCACCTATGGCGGCCGCCACTTGTTGCTCCTGGCTGCTGCAGGCCTGGGGGACCTGCCGAACGCACGCGCGCTGTTTGAGCGTGCTTTGACAGACACGTCACCCGAGGCAGCGCCGCAGCTGTGGGATGCGTTCCTGCGGTTTGAGTATGAAGTGGGCACCACAGCAGCCATACAGGTGACGGTTCAGAGCACACTCAAGTCCTTTCCTGCGTGAGTGGCGCTTTTAAACTCATTTGTTTTTGCCCCTGGCCCAGCCGGGTGCCTGGCTACCTGCCCCCCTTAGCACGTGTCAAATATGGCCGCGTGCAATGGTGCCTGCCCCTGTCCTTTGGGCTGCTGCAGCCTGCCACCCGAGTGCTGCCATTCACCTGTGCCTGCTGCTGGATATCTGTACTTCCATGCCTGGCAGCACTTAGCGGCTGCCTGCCCCCCGTGGCTACCCCTGAGCTCCGCCCCCCACTGAATGACCAGCTAAGACTGATACCTCCCATCACGGCTGATAAGTCATTGATTTCTGCCCGCCCACCCACCCCCTCCTCTGCCCCTCTGCTGCAGTCTGTGGAGCAGCGGCGGCGGGAGGCTGTGGGACGCCCCACCCATGACCCGCTGCAGGTGGTGCTGCTTAAGCACAAGGTGCTGGGGCTGTGGCCCGCCAGCGGCCTGCAGCAGCAGCACTTCCAGCGCCTGCTGGGCCTGCTGCCGCCGCTGGAGGTAAGCCTTGGCATGAGCTTTTCTGGAGGTGCCTTCTTGAGGGGGCGAGCTGGTGACCAGCCGGGCCTAGTATGCTCAGCGCTGGGCTGGGGCGGAGTTCACCTGGGGGATGCAGGACAGGAGAGGAGCAGTGCTCCTTTGCATGCTGCATGCAGAAGTCGACCGCTCCTACCATAGCTTCCTCCTCCTCAGCTACCTTGCCAAACAACCAAAATGCTTCGGAGACCTGCCCTCACAGTGCCCTGTTGGCGCTGCCCCAAATGGCATTCCCTGCAGGCACCGCCAGACAGCGAGCAGCCGCGCGGACGCGACCACGAGCACCGCGGTGAGCGGGCGGAGCGAGGGGAGCGGGACCGCTCGCCGCGGCCAGCCCGCGACCGCCACCACAGCCCGCCGCCGCACCGGCACCAGCCGCAGCCGTCTCCGCAGAGAGGCGGGGGCGGCGGCGCCGGGTTTGCGCTGGGGGGCCCGGCGGGGAGGCGGAGCCGATCAGGCAGTTCCCGCCGGAGCTGGGAGCGTTCATGACCCAGCTGCCGCCCCCACACGCAGGTGTGCATGTCCTTGCTGTGTGCTTGCTTTCATCCCTGGGCATGTCATTGGCTGTTGATGCGCACGCCCTAGGGAACTTTTGGGGTCTGGCTGGCTGGCTCAAGGCATGTCGCTCTTCCTGGGCGGGTGGCTAGCCAGGCGCAACCTGGAGCAGAGCGCAGTTGCAGGCCTTGCAGCCAGCTATTTCTGTGGGCAGTGTGTTGTAAGGCTCGCCACGAAGCCGTGTGTGCCAGGGCACTCTAGCTAGTATCCAGTGAAAGTTTGAGACAAGATTGCCAACCCGTAGAAACACCTTTCCCCACACCGTACAACGCAGCTTGCAGCCTAAGGTTTATTCTTTCCTGTGCACAGCCAAAACACTGCCTTCTTGCTTTGCTTGCGACCATGGGCGCTCCTGGCTGTTGCCCTGCAGTGGAGGGACCCCTGCCAGACGTGGACCTAGTCATAGACGTGCTGGTGAAGGCCGACCTGACGCCGGACGGCATCACTGCGCACGAGCTGGCTGCGGCCCGGGAGCGGCGGCGGCAGCGGCGGATAGCGGAGCAGCAGCAGGGCGGTGGCGGCCCGCCCCATGCAGGTGGGTGTCGGGGTGCTGTTCAGCATTCGTGTTCCTGCCCCGCCAGTGGCAGGGGCAGATGGCCTGGGATCCTTTATTCGTGGCAGGCAACGCAATATGGGTTAGCTATGCAGAGTTATGGGGGAGGTACCCATAAACTGTATGGACATACCCTGGATGTGTGGTATCCGCTGGTGCTTGCCTAAGCGTCTGAGCCTGTCGCTACGTTTGCAGGACGTTGGGTTACCTGTTTGCAAGCATATTGGACAGCAGACCTGGCATTGACAGCATGAGCCTCCTTCGCAATGAAGGAATCAACCAACCAGCAAAGCTGGGCGATGGGCCTGGCGCGAGCTATGCAGAGCCTCTAACCGCACATGCATGTGGTCACCCAAACAACACATGATCACATACCGCCATGACCCCCAACTTGACTCTCATCCCCTGCAGGCGGCGGTCCCCGGTTTGGTGGCCCACCGGGTGGGAGGGGTGGCGGGGGCCCACCCTACAAGCGGCGGGCAGCACTGGATGCCTTTGATGATGATGAAAGCGATGATGATGAGGATGGTGGGGACTATGACGAGAATGGGCAGCCTGGCCTGGATGTGTACCGCATGCGCAGGAAGCAGCAGCGCAGCTGAGGCGTCAGACGTCTATTAGCATGGGTGGCAGGTAGTGCGAACAGGGAGTGACAGTTGAGCTGGGCTGACAGGGCTGGATGCAAAGGATGTGCCTGAGTCTTGCCTGAGTGCTGATCCAGACGTCTATGTTGATTCCTCATTGCTGATCTCCCGGCCTGAAGGCTGTGTAGGAACTGCATCGGAGCCTAGGTGACTGACTGACTCCGGCTAATGGTCTCAGCATACCTTGAAAAATGTTTACAGGTGAGGTAGTTGCTGGAGCAGTGTTGCAACTCCTGAGGACGTGGAACAACAGCACAGAGACAGCTAGGTGCAGTGCCATAAAATTCAATGCGCCCCTGTGTTCAAATTGGAAAAAGAAAGAGGAATTGCTGGCAGGAGTAAGCAGCAGCACGGCTACACTCTGTCAGGGTCACAACTTTGCAGTGCATGTATGGTAATCCACAGCAGCAACCCCGTTATAGTCATGTCAGCTCTCTGTCAAGCAACATGCAGTCAGGTCCAAAACTCTCTGTCATACACAGCAGCAGACCAGGAAAGAGGCTGGCACGTGTTCCAATAGCACCGGCTACGCCACCAGCAGAAAGTGCAGGCCACAGGCGGCACGCCCCAGGTTGAGGCGAGTTTGCAACAGGTCTGCATGTCAATCAGTCACAAACGTAGTGTCCTACTTCACCAGACGTCACTTTCACTGTGCTGCCTTCTTTGGCGGTCGGCCCCTGCGGCGCGGCGTGGGCTCCGGCTGCTCAGCAGGTGCCTCGACCTTTGGGGTCTTTGGCACCCGGCCCCGAAGCTTGGGGGTGACTGTCTCCGCCTCCTTGGGGGTCTCTGCATCCTTGCTGGCCCTGGGGGTACGAGTCTGCACGGGGGAGGGCACCAGTGGCAGGCCATATCAGTTCGGCAGTGACTTGCGTCCTGGGCACAAGGACGCCAAGCAGGCACCTGGAACATTTAAGGAACAGTGGCAAGCCAGTCCGGCTGGGTTGTACTGCGCCGCTGGGACTTGTTCTCAGCAAAACGGACTGATAGCTGGGAGGTAACTGTGAGGATGCTCACCGCCCGAGGGGTTTTGGACGGGGCTGGTGAGGCAAACTCGTCGCTGAAGTGAAGGGGGGTCTTATGTGCTCTGCAAACCAGCCAATAAGGATATTGTAATCAGCAGCCACCCAAGGAAGGTTAATAGTCAACAGCATAGTTCCATGGGCCGTTAGCGCTTGCCGTGTCGATCTGCGGACTCCATCCCTGATAACCGTGCCGCCGGCCTCTTTGTTGGTCTGCCCCTTCTTGCCCGAGGACGAGAGGGCGTACAGCAGGACTACCGTGAATAACAGGGTGGCAAGCCCCACACAGATGGGGATTAAGAGCGGGTTCTGAGACAGCTGTAACAACTGCTGCTGGAGCTCCATCTTGCTATGGCTACCAGAGCAAGATAAAGGTGAGGAAATAACAGAGCGATCTAGGCGAGCAGGGCCCTGCAGGGCTTCATGACTGGACCTGCCGTGCAACTTTCAAATTGCTCAGCAGGACTGGCAACAGCTATAACTTTGGGACGCAGAGAAGCGACGGCCTGTGGCGATTTATCGTATGCAATTTTTCAACGTCTTTCACTACGGAGGGTGTGCCACCCAGGTCTGTGCAGCAACAAGTGCATGCAGTAGTTCATGCTGATTGCCCTGTAATCACTTTGATTAACCCACTGAGGTCACTGCGTTGACCTTTGAAGCTGAGAATGTCCATCACACACACTTTTCGCCCCTTTCATGCAATTCCCATATTCGACGTAAGGGGGTGGGCAGCAGCTGAGGTGCACAGCTCCCAGGCGCTGTGAGTGGGCAGCTCAACGGCAGCTGCAGCCTGCTGAATTGTCAGCCTGCACAACCCCTTCAAGGTGCAGTCCACTAACATTCCTCCCTCAAAGCTCGCGTGAAGTGCACGACAGGAGCAGCCCCCTGCCAAACAGCTTAACAACTGCCGAAGCTAAAGGCTCCCCGGTCCACATCAGCAGGCGTCCTCCAGCCAGCCCGCCCTGCCTGAAGATAGGCCCTGCAGTAGGCCCGTTAGTTGGCCGACATCAAAGGGAAATGATGCCTCTCTACTTCTCTGCACTTCCACCACTCACGGCCGCCGCTCACCGCCTCCCCGTCCGCCCCCACACCCCAGACCCAAACCCCCACGGCACACCCCCCACCCACCCTCACCACCAACACCGCCGACTCGCCCGCCAGCAAGTACCCCAGAATTGTGGCACCATGCCTGCACCTTTCCCGGCCAGCCGCCCTGAAGCAGAACTGCTGCCGTTGTTGCTGGCCTCATGCAAAGCTCCGCCACCTACCTGTAAATGGCTAGGGTGTTTGCGTGTGGGTGGGTGGGGCCCTTTATGTCCTGCGCAGGCCACAGTGTGCAGGCTGCTGCCTCAAGCAACTACCCTCGCAGGCTTCCCTCTTTCCCGTGTAGCAGGGTCAACGCTCCAACCTGAGCGCATAATCTGAGTGGTAGTCTCAGGCTGCTGCGGGCAGCCGGCCCCTGCCCAAGGCTTGCTGCTGGCAGCTGCGGACCGGTCCATGACAAGCAACCGGAGATGGTTGGCTGTATCATAAAGATGCCTATAATGTCCTGATGCCTATGTCAGTACCTGATATCACAGCCTGCCAGGCGGGGTAGGTACATTTGTTGTTTTTCCTTTTCATCGCAGCTTGCTGTGGCAGGTTGTCCCTCAACTGCCATGCTTTGTCACTTACACTCCCTCGGTGTCTTGTGTGAGCCTGCATACAAGTCATGAGGACAATCCTTTGTGAGCAGCAAAGCTTGGAAATCCAATGCAGCTCGATGGAGCTCTTCCATGCAATCTGTATCTGCTACAATTAGTTTCTAATGGAAAGGTAATGGAGCCTGCTTACGCTTGCAGCTGCGCCTCGGCTGCACCAGGAGCTCCACCCTCGTAACAGAGTGACAGGTGGGTGAAACTCCTCGACCGCGTTTCGGTGCCCTGTTCTCCCGTCCAAGGACAAGGTGTGCTTTCTGCCAGTGAGCTTAGATAGGGTTTGAGCTTGGTTCTGGCTGGTTCTGCTCTTTGGCTGACCCGAGACTCACTTCGGTAAAGGGTCCCTGTTGGCCGGCCTTTCCCAGGGAATTGCACCTGTTCAATCCTCAAACCTGTAGCTCAGTCAACTGTTGGCAACATGGTAGCGGGCAGGGGCATAGCAGCCTGGGCAGCCATAGCGGTCCTGATGCTACTGGGTCTCCAGCACAAGCTGGCCATGGAAGGCAAGAACAGCCATGCACGCCAGTCCATGCAGCATGTCGGTTGCCTTGCTCATTAAGCGACATGCTCCACTGGCTGGTGGGTGGGCTCGGCTTAACGGCATCATGCCAAATGTCATATGCAGGCAGAGGGCTTTCCTCTGTTGAAGTTGCCAGCACTGGAGGCATTGCGTCTGTCAGCCACCGCAGGCTGCTGCAGCAGCCAGGTAAGGCCTTCAGCCCAGCGTCTAGGGTCCTAGGAATTAATGCTCACCACACCCGCCGCGTGAGCCATGTTACTGGGCAGTGCATTCAGCTTGGCCAGCAGGAGACCTTGCCCATACCTTTACCGTTAAACCCTTGCTTCCTACCGACCAACCGAGCTTGTTGCGCACGCGGCGGTGCAGGTCCAACCGGGAACACCACAACAAACGCCACACTCCCCGCTGCGCCTGTCTCCGCCCTGCTCAACCCCCAGCTCACAGTCGACCCCGCCACGCCTGCAAATGCCACCAACGCGACGGCTCCCTCCTCGCTGTCCCAGCCCATACCCGCGGCTGAGGCACTGGCGATACCTGCGGGCGGTACGCCCGCCATTGGCGGTCCAGCTGCCCCTCCTGTGGCTGGCGGGCCCCCTCTGGCCTTAACAGCCACAGCAGCAAACCCCCCGGCGCCCGCCCCATCCTTTGTGGCAGTAGATCCACCGGGTGCCAATGCCTCCTCCCCGGCTACTGCCCCTGTATCAGTGCCGGCGCCCGAGTCGCTGGCATCCCAGCTGCTGGCTCAGGTGGCGGCACCACCGCCAACGCCGGAGGCCATGCTGGCCGCAGCTGCCGCACCCCTGGCAGAGTCCCCCTCCCTGCCAATCGCCACTGTTCCTTCCCCGGCACCGGCAGCAGAAGTGTCCCTCCCAGCACCCTCCCCTCCCCCGCTAGCAGCGCCTGGGCCAGCTGGAGAGCAGGTGCCTGCGGCACCACCCCCTCGTCCCAGTCCTGAGCTTTTCAGCGCCGTCGCTCCCATCAGCCCTCCAGCACCCGCTACGCCTGCTGCGGCGGGCTCAGGACCGGTAGCAGAGAGCCCTGACGTTGCCACTGGCAAACCGCCAGTGGCAACGTCACCGGGACCAGTGGCGGAGAGCCCTGCTGCCTTGCCAGCACCACCAGTGACACCGACCCCGGCGCCATCAGCGGTGCCCACACCGTCGAGCCCCAGCACTGAAGGGATTTCAACACCTCCTACCCCTCCCCCAGCCCTGGGACCAGCAGCAGAAGTTGGTGCACCACCCCCCACAGCAGCAGTGTCCCCCATTCCCACAGCAGCCGGTGCAGCACCTTCGTCTTCCCCCTCAGCTTCACCCTCCCCCTCTCCAGCCGCTACCCCTGCCACCTCTTCTGGCCCGCAGGCCGAGGGGGCCGCCACAGTCCAGGGCGTGTGCACAGACGACCCGCCCAGCACCAGATACACCTGCGTGCAACACCATGACTGGGGCCAGTGCGATGACACCTGGCTGCTTGCTGGGGGCTGGTGTGCCAAGACTTGCGGTCAGTGCCCGGGGGTGCCGGGCCTGCCCCCAGTGCCCATTCCACCTTTGGCCCCAGGGGTAAGTATGGTGGGTTCTACTGGTACTAGGGTACTGTACGAGACCACCCAGACTGCTGTACCTGTGTCGCAGGACAGACGGTGCACTGTGCCCTGCCCTGTTGTATCTTAAGGCAGGTATGTGAATGCCTTGTAGTGTCGGTGGGTTGAGGGCTGCCGCCCAGGGCAAGTACGCAAGTGCTGTCGCGAGCTGCCCTGCAGACCCCCTGCACCGACAACCCTCCCGACGACCGCCACACCTGCGCCCAGCAGAAGTCCTGGGGCAAGTGCAACAACAGCTGGATGACGGAGCTGAACTTCTGCCTCCAGACCTGCGGGAGGTGCTCCCTCCCTGCGGCAGGCTAGCATCTGCTCCCCCTGCAGCAAAGCTGGCTGCGAGTTGTGACCCTTGACTGTACATAAGTATATATGTGTGTGTATGAGTAAGCACTTCTTCTATGCCCCAAGCAGAAGCATCAGGCCATGGCAGGTCTATCTATGACGCTGCCAGCACCGCTTTACACCACATGGCCACTTAGCCGCTGTATTTCCTCAGCAGCCGTTGCAGCACTGGTGTGGCACTTAGTGATGGGATGATGAGGGTTGCAAGAAGGTTGCTGCTGTCATGGGGTCTGTTGCGGTGGTTCTACATGGCAGGTGCTAGGTGAGTCATGGTTGACTCAGAGGGCAGCAGGGTGACCGGTGTGCCTGCTGTTGTGCTCACTCTGTGCACTATGTGCATCTGACAGCACCACCCGTACAGCGTGTTTTTGTCAGCCGCTTGCCATGCAAGTCACTCAGGAAAGTCCTGTGCCCAGCTTGACGCATGCATGGCACATACTCCCTTAATGAGTCAATTTTGGGATCCGTGTAAGTGCTGTCGTGTTGGCTATTTTGTATTTCAAGTGGTATGACGATATATAAGGTTACCAGCTGCATTGGTGACGTCTCTGCTCCTTTACATGACGAGGTGCAAATCCCAAGAGCCACACTGTGGCAAACCTCACATCCCATGCATGTCAAAGAGCTTGCCAGGAACGAGCTGCATCCCATGGGGGAGCTTGTTGACATGCTGTAGACCTGCCCCAGACTCTGTCGGACATGAGACCATGCAGAGCACGTTGACAAGGTGTCCACACATTTTTTAAGAAATGCAGCATGTCAATGGGAGTGCTCACGTTGCAGATGGAAGCCCAGTGGGAGTGCTTACGTTTGCAAGTTCTCTCCAGCTGCTGTGGCAATGCAGCAGCAGGCAAGTGGCACAGTGCCATAATACAGATGCCATAACTAGAGCGCGAGTCAAGCGTCGCCTTGCTGCCTTTCGTTCTTTCAAGGTGTGCCCGCAGGGTTTAACCGTGAGCCCCGTCCAAAGTAGGTCCCAGTCTACTGAGTGCTTGCTCTGCCTTGCCTCGTCAGCTCCGTGCTTATGTGAGGGTTGAATTCGCACCTCGCTGGACATTATGGCAGCCATACCAGGCCTCACAAGCTTTGCAGCACTGCTGGCAGTCATGCTGGTGGGCTTCGGATTGAACGTGCTGGCCATGGCAGGCAAGGACTATGCCATGCAGCACCAGGCTTTTTAGCATGAGGAAAGCTTCAGAGGGGATGCAACTAACAGGAGAGCTCTCGAGGGCTTCAAGGGCAACAAGCATGCCTGGGGTAATCGCAGGATGCATGACACCACCGCACCAGCTGTGAAGCGCAGGTGGACCGAGGCCATTCTCTGTTGCGGTGGCCCAAACGGAAAGCATCGCACCTGCCACCCACCGCCGGTTGCTTCAAGCAGGTAAATTTAGCAACAAGTTCCGTCTATACCTGACCTGGCAGCACAACATGTTCCTTACCCTGCAAGGTCAAAGGCCAGTACCAAAACAATGAGGCAGCAACCCCAAGCTTGTCTGTAATCCCAGGCAAGTATTCCCCTGAACCAGCGAGTGGGCAATGTAATCGCCTGCCTACATATTTCCACTTAAGCGCAATGCGGTGCTATGCAGGCCCAGCGCCCACCGCCACAGACAGCATCCTCCCCGCTGCACCAATCGACGACCTGCTCAACCCGCAGGTGACCAACAACGCCTCCACTCCCCCAGCAGCCCCAGCAGCGCCCTCCATAACCCTGCCCATACCCGCAGCTGAGGTACTGGCGGTGCCTGCGGGTAAAACGCCTTCCATTGCAGGCGCCCCGGCCCCTCCTGTGCCCGGTGGGCCCCCTCTGGCGGCAGCCGTTGCCAGCCCGCCCACGACCAACCTGTCCAGCCCCAATGCCACAGCGGCTGCCGCGGCCGCACCTCGCACCACGCCCAGCCCCACTGCTGCCATCGCTCCAGGGCCGGCGCCCGAGACCTTGGCAGCACAGCTGCTGGCTCAGGTGGCTGCACCGTCGCCCACGCCAGAAGCCGCGCTAGCTGCTGCTGCCACGCCCCTGGCAGAGACCCCTGCCCCTCCGCCACCGCCACCGTCTCCCCCCATGGAATTGTTCAGGGCCACCTTCCCAGTTACCCTACCAGCCCCGCAGCCACCAGCACCCCCCTCGCCCCCTGCTGTCACCTCCGGTCCCTCAGCGGAGAGTGGCACTGCCTCGCCAGCGCCACCTGTCAGCCCCACCCTGGCGCCGCCTGCTTCACCTACCCCAACCCCAACGCCAGCGCCTGCGTCACCTGTTTCACCAGCCCCATCCCCAGCGCCTGCGCCTGCGCGACCTACATCCCCAGCGCCTGCGCCTGCGCCACCTGTATCCCCAACCCCAGCGCCTGCCCCGGCTCCACGTGGCGCACCTTCACCTGCTTCCCCCGCCTCTCCAGCTGGACAGGCGCCAGCCCAAGGTGCTTGCACCGACAACCCTCCCAGCAGCATGTACTGCTGCGTGCAGATCCATGGCTGGGGCCAGTGTGATGATGTTTGGCTGACTGAGGGCGGCTGGTGTGCCAAGACTTGCGGTCGCTGCCCGGGAATTTCGGGCCTGCCTCCGGTCCCAATCCCGTCTTTGCCTCCGGGGGTGAGCCGAGGCTGGCTGAGATATAGGATGGGTTGAATGGAAGCCCTTGGTCGTGTCTGGCCCCCCTAGCAGGCTGTCTGCAACCTCTGTTTCGCGTATAAGCTTGCAACTGCGTGTGTGGCTGGCTGCTTCTGCTTGAACCTCGGGAGATGGGCAGTGACTCGGGTGCCAGGCTAGGGAATGACCCTGATTGGGTTGGTCTGGAAGTTATGAGCCGCTGAGGTATATGACCTGAGCCTGCAAGCTACCTGCAGACCCCTTGCACCGACAACCCTCCCAATGCCCGCTGGACCTGCGCATAGCAGCGCTCCTGGGGCAAGTGTGACAACATCTGGATGGTGGAGGGGAACTTCTGCCTCCAGACTTGCCAGAGGTGCAGCCTGCCAGCAGCAGGCTAGCATCTGCTGCAAAGCGCCGCCTTAGAGCGCTGGAGTAGAGCTGCAGCACTGGCGGAGTAGTGACCCAACAATGTGTATATGCACATATGTATGTATACCCTGGGACGTTTGTGCACTTCCTGGCTTCAGATCGGGCCAAACTCACGTGATCCATGTACATATGTATGCTAAGGTGCTCTGTATAGGCCCGGATTTTAAGAGGGGGCCTATATGTACATGTACAGTTGTACACTATCAAACATGTTGTGCTTCCCTCCTGCCAAGGCTCCTGGACTTTGGCACATTACCCTTGCCTGCATCCTCTGTAAACTGTGTGCTACTTGTCTGCCATTTGCTCACTATTGTGGCCCACATGGGGAGCAGGACTGATTGCATCAGAACTCCAGGCAGACACTTATATGTGCCATGACGTTCTGGGTCTGTACACTTCTTGTTGTAGCTACAGGAACGAGTGCTGGTACCACGGGGGGTCTCCAAGGGGGATTGGTCCTCAGAGTTGGTGGGCCCCATGATGCAAAGGCTAGGCCCCTATCAGTATCATAATCTTCTGCCACTCTGCTGCCAGCCACCCTCCACTAAGAGTTCCATGGGGGGGATTACCTCAAGATTGAGGATCGTATAAGGTTTCTTATAAATGACACAACGAGAGGGTGGGGTCCAGCAGTCAGGGAAGCACCAACCCCACCCAGTGGAGAGACGCCAGATGGGATAGCGAGGAGAATCACGTGTGACCCTCCTGGCGCAGACATAATATACTCTCTGGAGCAGTATCGCGTGTCTTCCAGGTGGTCGTGGCCAGGCACATGGCGCGCCTGCTGTGCGTGCTGACACAAAGCGCGGATAAAGAAGGGCGCAAGTTGACCCCACGTGCAAATTTTGTAACCCTTCCACTGCAATCATAAGTGCGATGCAATGAAGGACAATCGCGATTCACACCTCCAGGTGACGGCTTCCACGCCAGGGACCCAGGCCCCTGTTGGCCCCACTGGCAGCCCACTACCAGCGGCCCAGCCAGCGCCGGTCCCTCAGCCACTGGTGATCACACAAGCCAGCATCATAACAACCCCGCACGATGTGTACAACTATCTGATCAGCGCCGCTTCCTTCCGTTATAAGGCCAACCTCCCCACACTCGTTCTGCTGGGAATACAGTCTGGGTCAGTGATTTGATGGGCTACACAAGCTCGGCTGCTGCATGTTCGCATATCTAAACCCATCCACTAGAATTGGTACCCGGGCTTGACTTGCAGGCTGTATGTCGGCCTCGGCGTCAGCACCTGCGCCATTGCTGGTGGCTCTCTCTCCTTGGCCCTGCGCACGGAGCACCCCGGACTCTTCAACTTCCTGTGAGTCTTGTGCACATATTAGACAGAGCTGAGCGGGCCCCTGCATCTGCCGCCCATTGTCTGTGGATTCAGCGACCTATCTGTAGCCTTACCGCAGTGAGGGCGGCCACCTGCTGCCTTGCCGATGCAGGTATGCCATCTTCGGCTTCCCCATGGCCCTCACCATCATTGTCTTCACCGGGACAGACCTCTTCACCAGCAGCTGCATGTACTCGTTCATCGGGGTGGTGGAGAGTGAGTGGTTGTGCACCCCCTCGCCAAACCTAATCCAGCATCTATTGCTTACCTGCCCATTCAGCTGCGCTGGCTTGAGTGGAGCCCTAGCCGCCCTCCACTGGCACCCTCGAGTCGGCAAGCCTTGCTGCGGTCCCGGCTTGCAACGTTCTCTTGGGGCGCGCTGCTGCTGCAGGGAAATTTGGCCTGTATGGTGCGCTGCGCATGCTGGCCATCCCCTACTTTGCCAACCTGGTGGGCGCCCTCCTCCTGGTAGGGCTACAAGATGGGGCACAGACCTTCCACGGCAAGCTCGCCCAGAGCTTTCTCATCTCCGTGGCCCACAAGAAGTGCACCCTGGGGTGGGGCATCGTTCTGGTGCGAGGTACGCCGGCCTTGCTATGCATAGCTACGTAGGCCTGCCAGGATTGCTGTGCATCTTGCAATTCAGGAGGACCCATGCATGCGCTCGGCTGGCGTGGCGTTAGCTGCTCAGTCTGCTTTGAATCTCTGCTGGCCTCCATGCTTGCATGGGTGCAGGCATTTTAGCCAACTTCCTGGTGTGCCTGGCGGTGTGGCTGGCCGCGTCTGCAAGGGACTTCACTGGCAAGGTGGGGGTATGTGCTGGTTGCAGCAATGCATGGTGAGTGCGCATGCTTGTAGTTGTGATGCGGCAGGCTTCACAATTTCCCGCCCATGCTCCCTAGAATGCGTTTGGTTGGTCTGTAGGGATGAGGGTTCATCTGCTGCCCGTTTTGTTCTGCAGTTTGTCGGCATCTTCCTTCCGATTTCCTCCTTCGTGGCCCTAGGATATGGTGAGCTTTGACCACATGCCCTGCTGTCAAGCCAGGCAAACTTCAATTGCCCTCAGGTTGCCCTGCTTCTGGTTGCAC
Organism: Parachlorella kessleri; assembly: GCA_001598975.1. Lineage (NCBI taxonomy): Eukaryota > Viridiplantae > Chlorophyta > Trebouxiophyceae > Chlorellales > Chlorellaceae > Parachlorella > Parachlorella kessleri. The sequence goes on from BBXU01002135.1 coordinate 35,733, forward strand.
CTAGCCACTGAGAGAAGCAATTCTGTGGTGCAGAGCATTGCATTGCGAACATGTTCACCGTCCCTATGGCGATGGTCCTAGGCGCTGACATTACAACAGGTGCGCGTGGCTCCCGCATCATCCTCATGCACTTCATTACGTTGCAGACCTTGATGGGTCATGCGTGGCTTCATGGTTTGCTTCATGCTCAAGCGAAGAAGGGCTGTACCTCCTGCACCAATGCTGGGGCGGCTTCACAAACACCTGTTCTGCGAGGCAGACTAAGGCCCAGATCTGAACCTGTCGCTGGTGGCTCAGGCAACCCGCTGTACTTGCCTGACTGCAGCGGAGTTCATCCGCAACAACCTCATGCCCGCCACCATTGGCAACATCATCGGTGGCATGACGCTGGTGGGAGGCGTCTACTGCCTGGTTTATGGACGGCCCGGGGCTGCCATGAACGCTGCCTGGGATGGCATGGTGCAGCAGCTGGCTCAGCAGCTCCGTGGCAGGGCGGGAGGTGTGGCAGGAAGGAACCCTCGGCTAGCGGCATAGCAGCAGCAGTAGGAGCAAGGGCTATTCCAGCAGGTGCTAGGTCACAGCGTGGGTGCTGACCCAGTAGCTTCGTTGTGATGAGGGCTGCCCGCTGATGACTTGAACGCCGGGGCCCAGGAGGTAAACTGCAGCTCCTTTAGGTGGGCAAGGTAGTACTAGTGTTGCAGGATTGCTGACATCGAATGCATGAGTCTTAGTGTCATTGCAACCATGCTGCGCATAACTGATCATCCAGCCTCTTTATGGCCCATGGTCTTACTAAGGCTGGCTTGGCCAGTGGTTGTCAGCTGCGGGGACTTGGGCCCCGTTGCAAGGTTGAGTGAGGGCTCAAGTGCAGCCTCCGTAGTATCAAGCAATCTTGTTGAATTGGCTTGGTCAATGAATGAAGTCTTTTGAGTTCACATCGCTCTAAGGATTGAATCAAGCATATTTGGGCATCCAAGTCTATGAATGTCTGTAAATGCTACTTGTGCAACGCATGCTGGTGCATTGTTTCTATGAATTGACACCCCCACCATGATGTGTTGGGATTGGATATAGGTGCCCATGTTGGGTCCACGAGTCTAACTATAGTTAGCTAGCCAAGTATCCTAGTGCATGCGTGGCTGGTTGTCGTCCTCATATGCCCTGACAGGCCTCTTCTTGCCTGAATGCGTCTTTCTGGTTCCCGTGTACACAATGTACAACAAGCTGACGTGGCAAGTTTACGTTTGGGCTATCCATGCCTTTCCCACTGGTGTCTACATTGACGTGACATTGGCAAACACGCTGTGGGTTCTCCTTGGCAGAGCCTGGATTGCTGTACAGTGCCCTGGCGGTTTGCACCTGGCGAGAATCTTGGTTGCCGGGTTCAATCTGACAGCAGAGTGCCTCTAAGCGGGCTGCGGTGACCTCTGCAGCAGCAATAAAGGCACCATACAAGTACAACTGCCAACAGAACTGCAGACGGGCTGCATCATGTTGTATGCACTGCTCCCACAGACCACCAGCAGAATACAAACCGAACCTGGATATGCTGTCAACCAGACTTGTTTTGCCACTCCACAAGAAGTCTTGCCAGGGCCCACAGAACATGCATGCATACTAATGGATGCACATGTCCGATCAGATAAGGAAGACCATGGTAGTCAAACCATACCAACTCCAATACCACGGACTATGACTACTGTACATGCAACCTGCATACCAGAGTGGCCTGGACGCAAAGGCACCGCTGCCAGTGATTACTTAGGGTCAAATGAAGTACAGCCATGTGCGCAAGAATCGCGGCGGCAGACTGAGCTGCACACAATAGCAGACTGAAGCGCCGCGCATTGACACATGCCAAAAAGTTGTCTATACAACTGTCCCCGTGCAGACGTGCCACAATGCCAGCCCGCACAATTTCTATGCCCCGCCAAGACCAAGTCGCAGCAGAAGAGAGAGTTGCGGGATACCAAAGCACAGAGCCAAAAAGGGTCAGAGAGTCTAAAGAAACAGAGGTCAACAACGTGAGAGCACGCTAGCCAGGTCAAGCATGACCTCCACCGAATCGCAATACTACAATATATAGCCACTAAGTAGCCATGCGTAAGAGTCAAGAGAGTCGCTAGCTCACAGAGAAAGCTGCACGCCACGCTGCCGCTGAACCACAGCACCTCCCCGCCCAACACCACAACTCCCTTTTCTCCACGAAATCCGTCAGATAGCCATATGAAGATCCATCCACAAGGGACTGCCACGCACTGCCGGCCTCTTGCACGGCCACGCATCCCAGCAGCGCTGCCCCTCACCGCATCACCACAACCGCCGGTGCTGTGGTGCTCTGTGGCAGAGGCCCCTCCCCGCGGCCACCCCCATCCTGCTCTCCCCCTCCTCCCACTTCCGCTGCCGCTGCCGCGCCCTCCTCCTCCTCCGCCACCGCCTCCAGCATGCGCAAGTCTACGCTACTTGCTGAGGTGGTGGGCCTCAGCACCAAGTCAAACATGGGCTGCTCGGCCACGTCGCCGCGTGTCGAGTTCAGCGGCCCGTGTGGCGAGGTGGGCGGGGATCCCACCGACCCCTGCGGCAGCATCCCCAGGTCCAGCCCCAGCCCTTGCTGCACTGCTTCTGGCAGGTCCTGATTGGCCGCCTGGGTTGCTGACGGGCTGCGTGAGATGAGCGAGGGGTCGGCCATGGGGTTGGCAACCGCGCGGCACGTCTTGGCGCCCGCCATCACGCGCGCATGCTCCATGAGGGAGCACACCGTGCCGCACTTGCGCTGGCGCCGCTTGCGGGTGCAGCGGCCGTGCAGCACGCCGCCCTCCTCGCTCATGGTGGTCAGGTCGGTCCGGCTCGGCTCGGGAGACACACCAGGCCGGGCGCCGCCGGGTGACCCTGCAGAGGATGAGGCGGGCAGGATGCACTTCAAGGTGGTAGGGCACGCTGCATGCCGGGGTCTCTCTTTTATATGAGGCCCGCAAGCCGCTTGCTGTTCACTACACAGCCTTTCCAACGGGTACTTGCTCCCCAGGCGCTACTCAGCGCCGGCAGCCCTGGATATCAGACCTTGCTCAGCCCTAAGGAATGCTTACGGCGTGGCACAGTATCACAATTGCTACAGATTTCCCCAGAGCACCGAGGCCACTTCCTTCTGCTCAGCTGGCAGCCGCCCTACCTGTGTCCTCCACCTTGCCGTCCACAACGACTACCGCCTCCAATTGCTGGGAGGTGCTCCGTGCAGTGCCAGGCTTGCCGTGGCTGGGGTTGCCGCTGCCGCTGCTGGCGGTGCTGCCCGTGCTGCTGCTGCGCTTCATGGACAACAGCAGGCGCTTCCACTGCAGGGGCATATGACTTGAACAAACGTCTCTATGCTTCACTGTTTCTCTGCACACAAGACTGCCCGGCAAGCCCTTGGACTTGGATCATTGTCGTACCTGGGGCCTTCAACCACCCAACAGTCAGACATCCGTGCCAACACCTACAGGACCCTCCCACTGCACACGCCACGTGCTGCCGCCATATCTTCATGCGGCACAGAGCGAGCCCTGTGGAAGCACACACACTCAGCAAGGCCAGTCGGGGACAGCAGCAACCCTCCCAACACACACCACTGCCCAGCTTCCCACCTTGCCGCTGCCCCCGACGCTGCTAGGCGCTGACGACACCCGCGGGCTGGCGCCGTTGGAGGCCAGGTCATTCAGCTCATCCACCGCCAGCCCAGCCACCTTCAGGGCGGCACGCGTGCCTGCATGACAGACAGGTCAGTCCGCAGCATGTCGGCAAGCATCCACTACAGCCCCCTTCGCTGCGTACGCACATGTACAGCACGATAAAGGTCCTTGGGTGGCTGGTGGCTCGCTGGCGTGCGCCCACGATTGCACCAGCAAGATGCTGCTCCGTGCCCTGCCAGGCAACACAGCAGAGCTGTCTCTGACTGCCACTGGGACACCAAAGCTGACCGCCAAACCTCCCACACGCCCTACCCAGCAGCTGCCCCCAGGCCCCACTCCCAGTGAACCAACCCACCTTGCTCTGCCGCCAGCGATAGCACTCCGTCCTTGCCATCCTGGAATGATTTCATGCCAAACTGCGCCTGCACCACCGCCACCATGGCCTTCTGGTAGCTGGTCAGCAGGTGGTCGCGCACGCTGCCGCCTGCAGCACACAGCACAGCGTCCTGACCGAGCGATAGGTCAACCACCTGCTGCTGATGACATGGACTGGCCAAGGCCTGCATGGCCCTTGACAAGGCAGTGAACAAGTGCTAAGAGCACGACTTCTGCAGCTGACATGCACAGCAGACACCCCAGGCAACCAGCTTGCCCCCAGACAGAGCCTAACACAAGGCAGGTCATGACCAACCCATCAAATCGCTCAGTGGCTGCACAGAAACCGGTAAACTCTTAACAGAGCAAGCGTCACAAGTACGATAAGTGCCACACCTCAATAAACGACAGGCTTACCTCCTGGTACCCCCTGGCGAATTGAGGCCTCCACGAAGGATGGCCGCACCACCATGTCACCCCGGCGGTTGATCAGCACCTGGGGGGCAGGGAGGGAGAGTAAGCTGAGAAACACCGGGGCATGTGACATGATTGAACCGCTTTTGGTGCTAGCACTCGTGCAACCATGCCTGCTGTGCATGCAGTCCCCTGTCCTGCTGCACACATGACACATGGCAGCAGCCAAGCAGCTCACAGTGTCCTTCATGCGCACCTGCCTGCCTCGGCACCTAGCAATGGGCCCCCACAATGGCACTGCCCAGCCGCCAGTCACCCTTCTAGCTGACAGGTGCATTCACCTACTCCGCGGGCACCAGTGCGGTGTAGAATGGCAGTTAATGCGTAGCACAACAGCGGGCAGTAACCGGCCCCCTCACCCTGTGACCCGCTCGCTTGTAGAGGATCAGGAACTTGCCGCCCCGCGTCACCACGTCGTCGTTGTTGATGACGTGCCAGGTGTCTGGCAGCGCCTCATTGTACAGCCGGGCAAACGCATGGTTGCCGGTGCGCGGCGCCTGCACAAAGCGAAGAGAAAAGCAGCTTGCGCGTGTGCCTGAACGTCAGAGAGTGAAGAATGCCATTGTGACACTGGCGGTTGGGACTGGCCAGCCTGCGCAATCCAACTCTTGTAACTCCAGTAGTTGAGCGGCCAAAATCAGCGTGACAGAACTGGCACTGGTGGCATGGGGTGCTGGCTTGTTGGCGTCAGCCGAGTGGGTATGCTCGCAGGCCAGGCCGGGATCACAGGGCGAACTCTTCCAGGGCTGCTCACCCCAAAGGTGTAGACCTTGATGTTGGTGGTGTAGGCGGCGAAGGAGCAGCGCTGCCTGATGTCGAACGCGCACAGCGTGGCCAGCGCACCACCCAGGGAGTGCCTGCAGCACAGAGACGTCCATGCCTGTAGCCAACAGCTGCGACGCTTCGCAATATTCCCTAAGTCCACGCACGCCACTGCTCTGTCACTCAGCTGTCAGCTACACTCTTCTTTCATAGGGTTTCACCTCCACCACCTAGTATGAGGTTGAGGCACACAACAAGAAATACTAACTGCAAGCAAACTGGGTGGACTAGCAAGCACGGGCAAGAGCATCCCCCGACACCACCTAAACCTAGCTACACAACCAGATGGGTAGTGCCTACCCTGTGACGTAGACGTTTACGTTCTTCCCTGTCCCAGCATCCGCTTGCTGCTTGGTGCAACCTTGAAGCACCTGTTCCAGCCTGCAAACAGAAGCAGCTGGCTGCCTCAGTGCCTGCGTGTTGCGCCAGTCACACCCTTATTTTTTCCTTCCATGCAGTAATGAACGTGCTGCTCTGCAGCAAGGAACGTACTGTTCTGCAGGCGGTAGCGCACCGACGCATCGCCTGCAGAACGGTATATTCCCGCCTCCCTCGCCTTGCCCATGGCTTGCACCACCGGCCAGATCACTGCCAATGCCGCTCCCCAAGCCATATCTGTATGCCTGCTGGCAGAAGGACACCCCTGTGCTTGCCGCCAGGAAACCCACTCAAGCACCAAGCCCGGCAGCAGCACCACTTGCCAAACACAGCCCACCAGAGGTAAGCACAGCGCACCTGCTGATCAGCTTCTCGTTGAACTTGTTCGCAAACCATGCACAGTGGAAGCCGGTGTGCACCATGGGGCGCGTCCCCAAGCAGCAGTTGCCGGTGCCCGCTGGGTAGGGAGTCCGCCACGCCTGCAAAGCCAAGCTTGCGAGAGATTTCCATCAAATCAGCCGGCCCACTGGGGTTGTTTGCTCTGCCTTGCCCACGCAACCTGGGCGGCATTTCACGACCACTCCAAACGCAACAGCCTGTCGCTCTGGTGCTGTCTGCCCGCTGCCTTATTACAAGGCAGCCTACCAAATAGTATGTGCACTCTGTCGCCAAACTGCGTGGCAGCCTGCTCTCCACCACAGCAAGCCGTTCAGGCCTGTCGTGAGCACTGCTGCTGCACTAAGGCTGCTGCCCTCGGCGGGTCCACACAAGGCCCACCTGCACGTCGGCGCGCACGTTTGCCAAGCTCGCCGTGCCACGGAAGGCAATCACAATCTGCAGGCACATGGCGGCACGTCACGGGGTGAACACCCCTGCCTGGATCGCCTGCCCATGGTCAAAGATTCCTCCAGGCAGCCACGCATGGGGGCCATGGCACTATTAGCATGAAGTCGAGGCACCTGGGGTATAACAGCCTGGCTGATCCACTCCCCATGCCACTCCCTCACCGTGCTGTCGTTCCAGCCCATGATGGCCTTAGTGTCCAGTGTCTTCTCCCAGAACATCTCAAAGTGCTCCAGCTCGTACAGGGAAAGAGCAGTGTCTATGTTGAAGGGGCTGGCCTGCAAGCTTGCAGGCAACAAGAACCCCGTCATGGAGGCCTTTCTGCAAGGCGACTTCATAGAGTGGGTGCCCCTCACATTCTGTGCAGCGCACTAGCTGTCAAGGAAGGCTGCCGGCCGCCCCGCTAGCTCAAACACCCACCTTGGTCTCGCCTTGGTCATAGCAGAGGTAGCTCCAGTACATCATCTTCACAGCTGTCTGCAGAGCAAGGGCAGCCAAAGCATGCACTCACATCAGAATCTGCGTCCCGGCACCGCAATGCATCCGCTCAGCCCACGCTTGCTACTCTACTATTGACAAGCCAGGCATCATGCCAGCAGCTGCTCTACTCCCAATCCTTCCCTCATCACAGGCCAACTGATCCAGCTCTCTCCGTACGGCTTTCCTGCCGCTCGTGAAACTTGCCGCTGCTGCTGCCGCTTGCAGTTCTGAGTGCTGGGAATCCAATGGAGCAGCCCACAAAGCAGGCGGAAGGAGGGCCAGCCACCCCTTGGCGCCGGTAACACAGAGCAGGTACACCAAGCCACAGCCAGAGCTGTGCAAGAGTTGGCGCACCCATTACCAGGCTGTGGTTGACAGCCATTAACCCACCTCAAAGCAGAACATGGGCTCGCAGTCCATGCAAAAGTGCTCGTAGGATTCCTTGGGAAGGGACGACGACCGCTCCTGGCGCTTGCGTTGCACGTCTTTCTCTGTCCACGCAAACTCTTGCAGCCAGACCTGAAGGCAGCCGAAACATCCCCTGGTCCTTGCACAAGCTATCTTTTGCCTCCTCCCAATCACTTACACGGGTCCTGCCTGCTGTGGCCATGCCCTAAGCAGCAGCTGCCCGATTGCAAGGCAGCAAGGACACCTCACCCAGAGCTTCGAATTCTTCCCGTCTGTCTTGTGCTACGCCTTACAATGCCGGGAACATGCCAACAAAGAACACCGGGTGTGCACAGGAAAGACGAGCTCTGATGTGCAATCAACGGGCATGAGTCGGTCCTGGGGAGTGAGGTGCTGATGGGACGTGTATGCAATGGTTGGGTGTAGCTGGTGGTGTGTGTGTGTGGGGTGGGGG
>BBXU01002137.1:0-59285 GCA_001598975.1 Parachlorella kessleri
TCACACAGTAAAGCCAGACTGCCAAGTTGCCTCGCACAGCTCCCTTCAGAAGCCATAACTGCTATTGTAACGTATAGCCTCCGACTGTTTGGAGGTACAGTTCATGGGCTGTGCTGTCAGCTGGTTCGAAAAGCCCAGCATTGCAGCATGCTGTAGCAGATGGACTGACTGCGTGTTTGGCTGCTGCCTTTACAACTTTTTAAGCATACAGACTTCCTGCAGCGCAAGGACATGCTCGATGCTGGTTTGTAGCTGGCTGTCATTGACTTGACTCTCTCATGCCTGCAGCTGAGGGCCTTAGCCTTCACCACAGCTAAAGACTATTTATAAATATATTAAAACCACTGACAAATTGAGAAAAGGAGCACAAATTAGCCCTGGATGGGGTGGCCTGGGCATTCCCTGATTCCTCGCGGAGGCTCGCGGAAGCCCAGATCCCCCCTTCGCCGAATAGCGGTTAATGGGGCTCCGCGACCCCTCCCTGGCTCGGCAGGGAGTTATGGCTGGCCAGCATGAGATACTTCACTGAGGATACTCTGGAGGGGCGTCCCTCGTGTCAGGGCCCCCACATTGAGCCAGCAGAGCAGAGGAGATACCACCGAGTCGTCGGCATCCCTCCACAAAACTGCACAGCCGTCGCGCACTCCACCAGTCATTACCGGGAGGCTACTTCTGCTGGCCTTTCATCTTGCAATTGGTGCTGCCCCAAATCTCATAATACTACCTGTGAGCTAAACTTGACGTGCACCGAGCACGGGTACAAAACCCATCAACTATAAGTAACGAGACTGTCATGGGGCAATATTACTCCCCAGTAGCCACTGAATCCACCCAAAAGGCTATCAACCAACTTGCTGCTAGTGCTAGTCAGGATACAACTTAACTTACAGAAGCCCTCGACGAAGACAAGTGCTTGGACAAGAAGACGGTGCTTGGGCAAGAAGACAAGACGGGGTGCCATAGCCCTCAAAACAGTGGTCATTCATTTTCCGCAAACCACTTGCAGAGTCTGTACACCCAGCGTACTGCTAGGCATACCAGCGGCAGGTTTGGAAAGGATTTGGTTGCGAAGCCCAAACCACTTGCACAAAAGAAAACACAATTGCAAGACATGAACAAAGAGTCAATGGATAGCGGTGCTAACATGCTAACACCACAGAATCCTTATAATACATGTGGCCTGACAATGAGGGGGTCATCCTGTTTGCGAAACTCGCTGCCTGCCCAGAATAGTTCTTGGCACAAGCAAACAAGAAGAACGGGGGTTGCTGCGGCACATGAGGCCGCAAGAACACATTGAAGGCGCCGCACGTAACATACACATGTGTCTGTCGTCATACAGCTCCGAGCTTGTGGCTCGGTGACAGTGCAAAAACTGCCAGCCCGCCAACCGACCTTCCAAGCCGGAACCACTGCTAACCCTTGGCTGTAAAGGGATGAAGATGCGTTTCAAGTGCTTGACAGTGCAGCAAAAGAACGGGGGAAAACCACAGGACACCATGTGCTGGGAGGGTATAAACACTTGAAACAAAGAGCAACCGAAGCGAGCATGAGCTCAACTGAGTCCGCAATATCCAAACATAGCCACTGCCGAGGCCACACGCTGAGTGAGACAGTCCTGAGAGTCACCAGCTCACACACGAGCTGCAAAATACATTTGCCTTGCAACAAGGAAACTATCTGCCGTGTGTAGAGTACCACAAGTCACACTCTAGTCTTGCTATTCAGACCGCCCGGTGCCTGGCGTCAGCCTGTCCCTTTTCCACCACGCCTCTCCCCTCTAGTGCGACTGCTCACCGGGCTGCACCGCCGGCGGCGCGGTGCTGAGGAAGGCCGAGTCCTCCCGGCTACCACCCACCCACCCGCCCCCTCCTCCCCTCGCTGACGTCACGCTCTCCACCCCTTCCAGCACCGCATCCAGCAGGCCCAGGTCTGTGCTGGCCGTGCTGGCGGGCCTCAGCACCAAGTCAAACTGCGGCTGCTCCGTCACGTCACCGCGCGTGGAAATCGGCGGCACGTGGGGTGAGGTGGGCGGCGACTCCACCGGTTGCTGCGGCAGCAGCCCCAGCCCCAGGCCCAGGCCCAGGCCCAGCCCTAGGCCTGGGCCCTGCTCCACCGCCCCCAGCTGCTGCTGCTCTCTCTCAGAACCAGCCTCCTCAAGGGCCCGCACCGACAAGACCGATGGGTCTGCCATGGGGTTGGCTTCGGTGCGGCACGCCTTGGCTCCGGACAGCACCCGCGCGTGCTGCATCAGCGAGCAGATGGTGCTGGGCTTGCGCTGGCGCCGGCGCTTGCGGCTGCAGCGGCGGTGCAGGACGCCGCCCTCCTCGCTGGTGGCAACGTCGGGCGGGGCATCCAGGGGCGCGGGCGAGGGCCGGCCCTGTGGGCCTGCAAACCGCCAAACGTTTGCAGCGAAGCTCGGGTTCCCAGCCCGCACAGGCATCGTAATCGCACTCAAACTCTGCCCAATCTTTGCGCACAGCCAAACGACCATGAAGGGTGTGGCTGAGCGCAAGCGCACTACCAGGCCGACCCCACCAAACATGTTTAACCCTAGTCCTCAGTCGCCGGCACACTGCCCCGCTCACGCACGAGGCCGCCTTTGCTCCACCTGCCAGCCCTCACGCCCTCCTGCATGCACGCTCACAACAGGTCCCAGTCCGCCGACACCGAGGAGTGGCACATTCCCTCACTTGCTGCCTCCTTGTCGCGATCGACCACCACCACCGCCTCCAGTGACTTGGAGGTTGCCCTCCTGGTCTGACTGGGGCTGTCCATGCTGCTGGTGGTGCTGCCGTTGCTGTAGCTCCGCTTCATGGACACCAGCAGGCGGGGCCACTGCAGGCATGAGTGAGCACCATGCAAGTCAGCGGCGACTTCAGAGGCGCAGAGCCTCCCCAGCAGCCATCTGCCGCCGCATCGCCTGCTGTGTCTCAGGGCTGGCAGGGCTGTGCTGACCCACGAGCCGTGGCCCTGCGCCAGCCTGGCAAACCTCCCTTGCCTGGCCAAATAGAGCACCATGCGTTTGATCTCCCCAATCCAAGCAGGTGCCTCTTGGGCAGCTGCCTCCTCACCGCAACAAAATGAACCGGGCCTACCTTGCCGCTGCCCGCCCTGCTGCTGGACGTTGACAGCCGGCGGCTGGTGCCGTTGGTGGCCATGTCATCCAGGTCGTCCACCGCCAGCCCAGCCACCTTCAGGGCCGCGCGCGTGCCTGCGTGACAGGGGCACACAATGCAGTTCTGGCGCTGGCTGGCACACAACTACCCACAGCCACGGGTGGGGCCGCCTTGCAAACCGCAGGGGGAGGTGAGTACACCAGACGCGTACCCTCTCACACACGGCGGCCATGTAGGCCAGCTGGGCTGAGGAAGACATAGCGTACCGCACGCCACGGTCGTGTTCAGTGTCGCTCATTGCCTGGGCTAACCTGCTTCCTTGGCTCGCTAAGTCTGCCTACAAACCCGGCTGCTCTTTGACCCCACCCCGCGCCCCCTGGCCCCACCCAAGTCCACGCACCCTGCTCTGCCGCCAGCGACATGATCCCATCCTTGCCGTCCTGGAAGGACTTGGCGCTGAACTGCGCCTGCACCACCGACACCATGGCCTTCTGATAGCTGGTCAGCAGGTGGTCGCGGATGCTGCCGCCTGCAACGCGCAGGACGCAGCAGGGGTGGTCAGTCCAGGCATGCTACCTTGGTGCACATAAACAGGAGCACCAGGCACTGCAGGCGAGCGTAGCGGCGCATGAGCAAAACAAGCACTGCAAGCGCCATGCCAGTCAAACGTCCGTCCCAGGCACCAGCGGGCACGAGGGCGATGTACAAGGGACGTACCTCCGGGCACCTGGCGGATGGTGGCCTCCACGAAGGATGGCCGCACCACCATGTCACCCCGCCGGTTGATCAGCACCTGAGGGGCAGGGGGAAGGGGAAGAACAAACCAGCAGCTTATCATGTATATGTCGCTACTGTTGCCCAGCTGTCAGGTCCCTGGTGCGTGTAAACAATAGCACGCTGACGTGCAGCGCGGTTGTTGCACTCGGCGATCGAGCTTGGTACTTAGCACGTCACCTAGTGAGTGACCGCGCACGCCGGCAGCCTATACACCAAGCTGGCTGTCTTCAAACTGTAGCCCTATGACTAGCAGGCGCTCGCTCACCCTGTGGCCTGCCCGCTTGTATAGGACAAAGAACTTGCCGCCCCGCGTCACCACGTCATCGTTGTTGATGATGTGCCACGTGTCAGGCAGCGCCTCGGTGTACAGCCGGGCAAACGCGTGGTTGCCGGTCCGGGGTGCCTACAGGGGGAAAGTGATGGGGGGGATGACCAGCGGCGATCAGCACCATGCCCACAGACATATCGCGTGAACTAGCAGCCTGCCTTGGCAGCGCCGGGGCCAACGCTGAGGCTTCTGCCAGGCTCTCAAGAGCGCCCCTCGCTGCGAGACGTCCTCATCTGCACCACCCTACTTGCACCAGCGGCGCTACCACGTCCCTCCCACCACCGGCAGGCCCATCATTGCATGCAGGTCAAGTTTGCAACAGGCCAAGCAGATTCCTCTTCTGGTACCCACCCCGAAGGTGTAGACCTTGATGGTGGTCGTGCTGGGGTTGAAAGAGCAGCGCTGCCTGATGTCATAAGCGCACAGCGTGGCCAGCGCGCCCCCCAGCGAATGCCTGCAGCAGGGGGGCTCTCCATCAGTGCCGAAGCAAAGTACATGTCACACTGTCAGGTTTGCCTGCCTTGCCCATCAAACTAGGTACAGCAGGCAGTTGCGGCAACCACTGCACTGCACGTCCATGACAGCTGCATCATGTCTATTGCACCTCCCCCGGCAATCATGCAACTGAAGACCCTGACCCATAGCACCAACCTAGCCTCCTGGGAAGAAGGGCCATTCTCTGCCCCCAGGCTATATAACTAGGCTTGCAGCCCGCGGCGCGTGCTTACCCAGTGACATAGACGGTCACCGTCTTGCCAACCTCAGCTTGATGTAGGGCGCAACTGTTCAGCACCTGGTCCAGCCTGCAAGAAAACAAGCAGGCGCAGCCAACCCAATGATCGCTTTGCAAATGCGATACAGTCTGCAAGTGCACTGTGCCTTGCCAGCTCCTATCGCAAGCTTGGCATGTGACGGGCAGAAACAAACGATCACCAATCTATAGCCAGGGAACTCCTCCTCTGTCAGCTGATGAGCAACAGTGCAGGAGCCAGCATGGCATTTGAAGAGAGTTGCCACCCCAGTTCCGGGACTGCCTGCTGTGCCAGCTGTCCAACGGCAGCTCAGCAGTTGTCCCCGCCATACCATCCCCACCATCAAGGCGCCAGCGGCATGCGAGCTGGCAGCATGCACGAAGCCCTGGCCCCACCACCTCCCGCCCACCAGCCTTACTGTCAGGTGAGGCACGCTTGCAAGACACGACAGCAGCATGCCGCACCTGCCAATGAGCTTTTCGTTGAAATGGTTGGCAAACCAGGCGCGGTGGAAGCCGGTATGCACCATGGGGCGCGTCCCCAGCAAGAGGCTACCCACACCAGCAGGGTAGGGGGTTCGCCACGCCTGCAAAGCCCAGGTTGCCAGGGAAAGGTATTGTATCCAGCCACCCGCCCAGTCCCGGCTTTTTGCTTTCTGCATTCCCTGCCGGGAAGTTTGCCCCTTAGTACACCGCTTGCAGGCAAGCCAGGCGTCCCAAGCATCACACACCTGCCGCTGCACTGCTCAGTATTTATGTTCAGGCTGCGACAGGGACCCACCTGTACGTCAGAGCGCACATTCGCCAAGCTCGCCGTGCCACGGAAGGCGATCACCACCTACAGGCACAGGGGGATCGACATTGAGGTCCCACCCAGCAGTCTTGTGGGGTACACCATCCTTCCATTGAGGCAGCCACGCGTGGGAGCCTTGGTGGCAGGTTGGCACAGTAGAGGCACCCCAAGGCCTTATAGCCTGGCCTTGCCGCCAGCCCTCCATACCCCTCCCTCACCGTGCTGTCGCTCCAGCCCACAATGGCCTTGGTGTCCAGGGTCTTCTCCCAGAACAGCTCAAAGTGCTCCAGGTCGTACAGGGAAAGAGCAGTGTCTACAGTGAAGGGGCTACCCTGCATGCACCATACACAAACACATCAGCGGTACAGACCTTAGTCTACGCGCCTGTGTCACCGTCCTGTTGCACAGGGCGCGCATGCACACGTAAAACAGGGAAATCGCAGCCGAACCCATCCTTGCTCAGCCCACCTTGGCCTCATCTTGGTCATAGCACAGGTAGCTCCAGTACATCATCTTGATGGCTGTCTGCAGAAGAGGGACGCACCACCTTTCACATCAAGGCGCTTCACAAAGCCGTCCCCCAAGTTCGAGGAGCAGGACCAATGTGTGCCATTCAAATGGCTCCTTGCCTTGGAGTAAGAAGCCGAGACCCATCACAGCCTGACACACATGAACCTACCTGTGCCTGGGAAGACGAACACCTATCAGTGGCAATCACTCTAGCTGCTGCCCAGAGTGGCATGTGTGGCCGCCGCCCCAGCCTTCCTTCCAGCAGGCAGGTGAGCAATAGCTACCAGCCCCTCAGACCGTGCACGCAGTTGCACCCAAATCGAGGACGGCCCAGACTGCCCGGCTGTAGCCTGCCCCGCTCTGGCTCCCGCTCGGGGAACTGTTTGCCGCCCGCCCACCTCAAAGCAGTACATGGGCTCAGAGTTCATGCGCAGGAGCTCGGTCGAGTCTTGCGGCAGGGAAGAGGCCCGCTCCTGCCGCTTGCGCGGCACGTCCTTCTCTGTCCATGCAAACTCTTGCAGCCACACCTGCGGCAGGCCGCCAAGACAGCCCATGAAATAAATTGCTCGCCACCCACAACCTAGCTTTCTGTCCCAGGGCATACACATTACGGCAGCGTGCGGGAACTTTCATTAATTTTACCCTACTCCCAGTCAGACGACTTCTGTTAAGCGTGAGAACGCTGTTGCTCTTGGCTTGCACCTGCATATGCCAAGCATCACATCCACAGGCACACGACTGCAATCACACACCGGTAATGGGATGTAATGCTGAGTGGCTGGCCCGCCCCCTGTGGGTACCATACCTGCAAAATGCCCGGCTTGTCTGGCTTCTTGGGCATGTTGATGAAGGCGCTGCTGCACGCGATGCACGTCATCACAAACTGCAGCAAGAGAGCCAGAACGGCGCTGTCAGGGAAGGCTCTCGCCCTCGTTCACGCTGTGGGCGTCACTGCTGCTGATGCCAGTGGTCCGGCCTGGCCGGGGACCTCGCTTAATACTCAAACATGCAATGCACATACTGCACCAAGGGGTATCGCCTGGGCACACGCTGCCAGGCACAGAGCTGCCCACCGCGACCCATGCATAACCGCTGCTACTTGCCTGCATGGGCAGGAAGCCCAGCCAGGAGGAGATATAAGAGGCACAGGTGCCGACGTTCACAAACAGGTAGACCACGGAGCAAAGGATGAAGAAGAGGAAGGCCAGGGTCCGCAGCCGCACCTGCAAGGCAGCAGCCAGACAAGCAGTTCTCCCACGGCAGAGCAGGCACACGAGAATGCCCACTGCACACCACTGCTGAGGTCATACCACTCGTGCTCCACCAACCGACTGGCAACACATGCCTCATGTGTCTGCCAGGTGAGGGCAAGCTATCATTGGGCATGCCTCCACACCCCATCAGACAGAGAGCCCCAGGGCAAAGACGACTTGGTAGGCCGATCAGCTGTCTCCTCCTCCCGACCCATGGCTCCTTGCCTGCAGCCGGACCAGGAAGTTGGCCATGCGGAACTGCTTGTATTCCAGCTCATTCAGCATCTGGAAGCTGCGCCGGACGTACAGCAGGTAGATGAGGGCGTAAACGACAATCAGCGACTGGAGGGTGATGAGCAACCCGAGCGCGGTGCCTGCAGGGCCGGCCATGCAGCGCTGGTTGGGCAGCAGCTTGTGCAGCATGGCAAATGCATGCAGGTGGTGAGACCAGGTGAGGCGCACTCTAAGCCCGCCTGCAAACAACTCCTTGGAAACTGGCCGCAAAATCAGCCCTGCCTGGTTCAGCTCGGGCAGACACATGTGCAACGCTGGCCTCACTCTCATACGCATTCGCCACACCGCCAAAGGCGGTCCGCAGCCCCCATATGCCTCCGAGGCCTTGCACTCCCCAGCTACAAGGGCACTGCCGGAAACGAGTTTTTGCCCCTGCCCCGCCTTCGCAGGCATTTCCAGCACGCAGAAGGATAGGGCGGCCAGTCGCTAGGCCTGGACGGCCAACACACGATAAACTAATACAGCTTTGAAGTACAGCACTGCCATGCTCACCATCAAAATTGCAGTTGTACTCCCACTTCTCGCAGTCGCCTTCCGTGCCAGGTGGCTGGTACGCCCCTGTGCCCAGTTCTTGGCGTTCCAGGTAGCCCGTCAGGCCCAGCAGCACTGCCTCAAAGGCCACCCACAGGCCCAGCTTGGGCCAGTGCACCCAGATGGGGGCGTCCAGCACAGCTGGGTCAGCTCTGGGGATGCGGCGCACTGCAACAGGTGGCAGGGTCAGGAGGCTTCGGCAGATGGCGACAGGAGAAACTGGTTGCTACTATATGGGCTTGATCCTCAACCTGGCACTGGCGTGAGTAGCACCAAAGCGGCACTACCACAACCTTTGTAAGCGTATTCAGCATTGTCTCACGTACTTGCAACCCGCACATGCAGTGAGATCATTCATACGCCGCACCCTCCATACATCAACGGCATCAAGTTAAACGTGGCATGTGTCCCATGGTATGGGAACGGCTCCTATCAGGATCACGTACCTAGGTATGGCTTCGTTGCGGGCTGTGAGTTGTGGGCCTGGATGAGGAAGTACAGGAAGATGGTGTTCCAGCACGTCCACCTGCACAAGCCCACATAGTGCACACGCTGGTACCAGGAACCACCTTAATTCAACCTTATCCAGAGCTGCAACACCTTCAGCAGCAGCCCACAGGATACCAGAGCAGTGACGCCTCGTTGGCACTGTGCACAGCAGCCCAGCCTCAGCTGCCAGGGGCCACTGCCCCGCCTGCAACCAAACAATCTCACCTCACAGCTCCAGACCAGAGCACTGTGTGCCCAAACCAGCGGCAATCCCGCGCCAGGACGTACGCGTTTGGCAGGAGGAAGAACACCAGGTTCACCACCTGCAGCGTCAGCTCAGCCAACGCCAGCCTTGTAGTTCTCCTCCGCCGCAGCGACCTGCAGATGAAAGCCACTGGCCAGCTTACCAACCCACCACTTGTCCTGCACCTCGACCGGGGAGCGGAGAGGCGCTGCAAGACTGCTGTGCTGAGAGCAGCCTTGCCCGTGTGACGTGCAGCACATGCAGGGCGCACCTCAGCCAATGGTGAAGTGGCCTGCACTAGCCAGCCCACCCTGACAACTCCACCCCGGCTCCGCTGACACCCAGAGATGCAGCCAGGCTGTGAACGGCATGACCTCGACCCACAACAGCATAGCAAAATGGAGCCGACACAGACAGTTCCAGGAGCAGTCCTCACCAGCGCTTGCCGGTGGCATTAGCCCGAAGAATGTGCCGTACATGGACAACCCAAGTGCCGAAGGCCCCCGCCAACAGCACGGTGGCAAACACCAGGTTCACTGTAGGAATCGTGCTGTATTGCAAGAAGTAGCCATCGTCCTGCAATGGCAGCACAGTCCGTTTCCCACATGTAAGCCCGTGCTTCGCCCTTTACACCCACCCGCCTACACCGCAACCTCATGCATCCATCATAGGCACCGGGCTGTATATCTGGCTGTCCGTCCAAGCTGCACGGGGGCACTTAAATGGCTGTGCATTCTCTCTCCACGTTGGAGCTTCCCATGCTCACCCGTCCCCGAGTCCAAGGGAACCTCTTGCTGCACAGTCTGCGTGAGCTAGGGTGGGTATAAACGAGCCTGGAGTGAGGGAACAGTGGACTCACCTTGTCCACCTTGAAGTCCAGGCCCATCGCCAGCAAGCCAAGCCCCACCAGCACGGCCCCCCAAATCGACAACACAACAGCCTGCAGTTACCAGCAGCACAGCCAGCAAAAGCTTCAGTGTGTCAGGGAAGCTCTGGCCAGGGGGCAAGCCGCGGCACAAGATGCCAGCAAGTGCCACCAAGAGTAGCTGTTACCCCAGACAGCACAGTTGCGAGCACCCTACAATCCAGCGCTCCAGCGGGGCTGCCAACTTCGTTAGCGTTCTCTTGAGCCGTTTTAGGGCAACCTGGAGCAACTTTCCCCGTCTTGCCTTCATCTGTGTCGCAGTCAAGAACTCCAGACGCAAGACAACGTCCTTGCTGGCGTCATAGTGGGGACTCAACACGCTGGAAATCTCCCCGGAGTTGGCTGACTCCAGCGAGGGAGGGGGCTTGCCAACCTCACTCCCATCGGACAGGGTGACGCCCTCGACAGTCATGATGCGTGTTACGAGACTGTTAGGCTACCCGTGCGTGGCCTTAAGGGTCTGGCGTACCCTCAATTGAATGTGGCAAACATGATCGTGCAATCGTGCCGAGCCATACTTGACCAGGAGGGGCACGACACTATCCGGCTCGCCCGGCACCGTAACCAAGCCAGCCAGGTCGTTCACGGGTGCACCCGGGTGCCCTTTTAGATTTAGGGTACCACAGCTCACGTACGCACAGGATATTTTCCTGCAAGTACCCGCCAATTGCAAAATCCCCTCAGGGCTAGCTTGCTCTTCATTATTGGTTCTTCCTCCGTTTCCTCCTCCTCAGCTCGTCACCTAGCCACCGACTCCAAGGACTGCATGAGTGTGCACTAGTTAGGGCTTCAACCCCCTGGCCCCTGAGAAGCCTAGACCGGCACTACATGCCTGCGACGCACCCATTGAGACGGTTTGGGCGCCTCAATTTGTGTTCTTACGGCGTTCCCGACTATAGCTCCCCCAAGCGCATAGGGCTGCAAAGAGACCGGCCCAAGCAGCAAGCAGAGGAGGTTTCAGGCTCTAGAAAACGTTGGTGGTACGCAAATCGTGCAGCAAGCACTCCTCTCTGGAAATTTGCAGAAGGCTTGCTTTTGCTGCTAGCTGTAAGGCAGGCTCTTTGTCATGACTCTGGCTGCTGTCTGTAGGCAGTACCAGGCTCCTAGGACTTATGGAGCCCCCCGCAACTATCATGTGGTCCCTGTCAGCCTCCCACAATATGGCATAGGTACGTGACTGGGTAAGATGCCTGCCACATGTCCATGTTCGGCAAGGCTGGCCGCCTAGAGAAGCCTAGGGCTTGCTGCCATGTGCTCCAGGTGAGGGCGGCAGCGGTAGCCTAGGCGGCGGCGCCTCTGGTGGCGGCGGTGGCAGTGGCGGCGGCGGCGGCGGCTGGAGCGGTGGCAGCAGGGGCGGCAACGGCGGCGATGACCCGATGCGGTGGCCCACATACATCTTCTCTTTCCTTTTGTTTGGTGGCGGGCTGGCTGGCTACATCAAAGCGGGCAGCACGGCATCGCTCATGAGTTCAGCAGCCGTGGCCACCTTGCTGCTTATCACGACAACTCTTACTGGGCATTCTGTTGGCGCCTGGCTCGCCCTAGGTATGTGCTCGCCGCTCAGGGCTGCCACATGCTTAAGTTTTGGTCTTAGGTGCTGGGGTCCACCTGTGTTGCAGCAGCAGGGCTGCCTTGAGGGTCTGATGCATTGGCTGACACCGAGGAGCCTGCCTGGAACTTGGCCTGAACGCCTCTGTGACTCATTGGGTGGTTCACTGTGCTGTCCTGCAGGAACCTGCGTCCTAACAGCTGGATTTATGGGGCAGAGAGCATTGCGCAGTAAAAAGCTCTTCCCATCGGGGTTGGTGGCAGTGTTGTCTTTGCTGATGAGCGTCGGCTATGTGCGGAACCTCTGAATCTTGGTTGGTCGATGTTCTCTGACTTGGCTGTAACTTATACGCGTTGCCCAGTAATTTTGCCCTTGCCCTCCCTGGGACCTCCTCCGAATGTGGCAGTCGGGTGTATATTTTGGGTCAGCTGCACACTCCTTTTTTCCTGTTGAGTGATGATTCGCTGGATTTGGGCCCGGCAGTGCGTCCTGGCAAGTCACTGCACCTTAATAATGTCCATTTTTGCTGGGTGTGTACTTTTGCCTGCTGTGGTGCTTGTGCAGCTGTGAGCAGAAACAACACTCGGGGATGTCCTGTCGGTGTTTACTGATAAACTTGGGCTTCCGTGCTGGCTTTGGCTGACGCCTCTGCCTCCAATCATTGTAGTTTTGTTACTCGTCGGTGGGCTCTTCAGGCCATGGCAAGTGCCTCCCCGGGAGCACAGAGGCAGTGGTCTGCCTGACAGAATGGTGTTCAGCGGCTACTGAATGTTGACGTCTACCAGTCCGTCTCAGATGGCGGCTGCCATGGCACGTTCACAGCTGATTGCGGCAGGCCAGCACAGCAAGGCGCGCAGGGATAAACAAATGTATAAAACTATCTGTCGTCCAAGGCTCAAGGCAGTCCAAACCGCGTGAAAACATCGGCACTTCACTGTAGGCTACCATCAGAGGAGCTGAGCTGGAGCTGGTGTCCAAGGGATCAGATCTAGCCAGCCAGGGCGCTGGATCCGGCGTCAGTGTAACTCACGTCGCCCGTTGGCCCCTGAGACCAATGCAGATCACGCACACATCGGTGGTATGTAGTGACCCGTTGCTCACCTGCGGGGTCATGCTTTTTGCACCATGTCACTCACGGTTGGAGGAGTTTCCGTTAGGCTCGGCTGGTGGTCAATGCAAGGCCCAAGGTTCCAGGCACCTTGGTAAACGCCCTGTCTCTCTAGCCGTCTGGCGTCGGGCCTCAGCAGGCAAGCTGTTCCCCATGCTCGGCTTTACCTGGGGAGGCCAATGCCAAACAAATACCCAGCCCCTTGGCAGGGCACCTCTACAAGTCAATTGGCCTTGAGCTTTGCAGGCAGGAGGATCCCAGGCGAGGAGGTAGGTCTCAAAGCCAGCCGCAGCGTCCGCAGGCGCTTGCTGTCCTCAGATAGGGGAGCGGTGCTACCCTCAGACTGGGCCTCAGGACCTGAGTCACAAACGACAACATTACAGGACGTGTTGGCCGCGGTGCTACCCACGGTCGCTGTGGAGTTCACCGTGCCCTGCCTGCCGCTTGCATTTGGGGATAGCGCTTGCTTGGTAGGCGAGACGCCAGAGCTGGGCTGCTGGGACCCTCGGAGGGGCGTTGTGCTGGACTGGCAGGCTGGCAACAGCTGGGTGTGTCGCACCAGGCTGCCGCCCGGCCATGTCCGATTCAAGGTGGGTGGGGTGCTGGCTTGCCACTGTGCTTGCGCAGCGCTTGGAACGGCCGTGTTGGGCTGCAGGTGAACTGTATGTAGGACAGGCGGTACGGGGCGCTTGTTGGGCATGCGAGACGGGCAAGGCCGCGCAGCACAGAACAGGCTTGGGGAGGACAGGATGGCCATGGCATTAACCCTGACTGCAAGCTCTCAGATAGGTTGCAGCCATTCGCAATGGTAGCTTTGCTGGCTGGCTGGCTTGCAGCGGGCCTGCTCTTACATGGCAGTCAGCTGCTGCCTGCAGGTGGTGAAACTCCTCATCAACGGCACAGTGAAGTGGGAGACTGGGGCTGACCGCAGCCTGACAGTGCCGCAGCTCCCACAGCTGCTGGGTTCCTGTGCAACACTGCAAGTTAGCTGCCCGTATGACGATGCAGCAGGCACGCGTGTTCACTTGGGAGTCAAGGAAGAAGAGGTCGAGGTGGGTCTTCTGGCTGCAGCAGCGTGTTTATAGGTTGAGTTCTCATTGTCTGGCCCACAGACCTCATAGTCCAGCCCACCCCTGTGCCCTGCCAAGGTTGCTGCCCTAGAGCTTGGTGCACCGCTCAAGGCCTTGGGCATCTTCCTAAACAATAATTCATACACAATACAGCCTGACACTGTGGTGGTAAGCCTTGCAGGCAGCCGCTGCAACAATCATAACCAGCTTAGGCCAGCAAGGAAGGGGCTGGGACCAGGTTCAAGCGCACCTACAGCACTTTGCACCTCAGGGCGAGGCAAGTACGCCCACCACTAGACTTGCAAACAAACATGCAGGGTGTTGCTGTAGCATGCAATTCATGGTGGTATCTGTTGACTGTTCATCAAAGCAGCCCTGTGTGACCAGCTTTAACTGCCTGGCTGTTACCACAAGCGCAAGTGCCCCCCAGCATTCTCGGGCCCAGTTAGTTGCACCTCTCTGTCTTCTACAGGAGCCAGGTGCTGCGATGGCACGCACGCTGTGGCAGCGCCTACACAGTGCTGTTGAGCAGCAGTGGCAGCAAGGCGAGCAGGGACGCACGCAGGGAACACCAGCAGCGTCTGACAGGGATGACGCGCGCGCTGCCCTTCCTGGCCATGAGGCCTCTGGGGCACTTCATCACTTGGCTCAAGCCGCCGGGGCAGCAGCAGCTGAAGCGGAGGGGCGGGCCAAGGAGGCGGAGGAGCTTCTGGAAGGCATGGCAGCCCAGCTGCAGGCCAACGCTGCCGCGGAGGATTCCTCACGCCTGCTCGCCTTGGAGTTGAGCATGCTGAGAGTGCAGGCCGTGGCAGCCGCCGGTGACGCGGAGCGGCGAGCCGCCGCGCAGCGGGAGCAGGAGCAGCGCCTGAGAGCGGAGCTGCAAGCCCTCAACGCGGCGGCAGCGGGAATGGCCAGCCAGCCCGGCACGCAGCCGCCGGCAGCAGTAGCAGCAGCGCTGATGGGCGAGATGGAGCGCCTGAGCCTACAGGTGACTGCCCATGAGGCGGCAGCCAAGGCCACTGAGCAGCTCCACGCAGAGTTAACAGCGGACGCAGAATTTCTGTCCAATGGCATCGGCGAGGTTTCGGCCGCTGCAGCAGCGAGTGCACATCTGGGCGACTCCTTGCGGCAGGACCGTGCTCAGCTGACTGCAGAGCTGGGTGCGCGGCTCCAGCGGGCCTCACACGCAGCCTCAGTGGCCAATGAGCTTGGCACGGCGGCTTGTGGAGAGGCAAACACCGGCTATGGGGGCGGCAGCCGTGGCCGTGAGGAGCAGCGCGAGGCGGTTGCAGCTGTTAGGGAGCAAGCGCGGGGTCAGGCGCCTGCAGAAGGCGGCGAGCAGGGCGGCTTGGAGGCGTCGCTGCCTACGGCGCCGCTGCGGCTGCAGAGCCGCGGCACAGCATGGCAGCACAGTGAGGACAAGCATCTGCACGCCGAGACCTGCAGCTCTGTGGATGCTGAGTCAGAGCCTGTTGCGGCTCAGCAGCACCTGCAGTCGGCCCTAGCGAGAGTGGCGACGCTGGAAACTCAGCTGCAGCAGCAAGAAGAGGAGGCAGCAGCGGCTGCAGCCATTGCTAGCCGGCAGGCAGAGGCCCTGGGTCAGGAGGTGCAGCAGCTACGGCGGGACAAGGAGGTGGCACGGCTGCAGCTGTGGGCAGCACAGGGCACTGTGGCCACGCTGCAGATGCAGCTGCGGCAGCAGGCAGAGCAGGCCAGCCAGGCCGCGGCGCAGCAGCCGCAACAGGCAAGGGAGGGCAAGGCGCAGCTGCTGGCAGAGGGTGAGGAGGTTGTGGGCGGCATGGGGGAGGCAACGGCTCAGCAAGATGCGGCGCAGCGGGAGGTCCATGCCGCAATGCAGCACCTGGCGCTGAGGAATGCTTATATGACGAGCAGGTGAGCCACCTTTTTAGCATTCCTTGGTTGCTTTTCTGCGTATGTACTTGACAGTCACGATGAGTGCTGCCCTTCCGCGGTAGGCTGAGGGCCGCTCGTTAAAGGTTTACAGCTGTGCCAGGGTTGGCAGGTAGACCTCTTCAACACATCCTGCATCTCTAGTACCATACAGTCTGCAACTCATGGCGATAATGAAATGCGACAGATACATGCAAAGGCACCCATGATGACCAAGTCTGCAGGGTGATGGAGTTGGAAGCTGCGAAGGGGACGGAGCTCTCTTCTGTAGCCACTTCCAAGGGCTTCCAGGAGCAACAAGATACTGGCACGACCCAGCACACCGCGGGAGGTTCTGCCAGCCAAGACCAGCGCAAGCGCCGGAGTACTGAGCCTCACAGCCGGGAGAAGAAAGCAAGGCTTGGCCTGAAAGCTGGTACAACAGGTGCGCGTCCAATGCCAATAGTCATTGCCTCTTGCCCAGTCATAGCAAATTTCGGGCAGCGCTGCTGCTTGGAGGCTGCAGGTCGGGAGCCATTGGGTCGCTTGACCAGCTCCGACAGTGGCGTAGCCCCGGCGGTGTACTGCGGTGGGCGTGACCCTGCTGACATCATTCACTTGCTTGCGTCCCAGGTGTGGTACTGGGCACGGCGCTGTCTTACAGCTGGGACTTAATGGGGCTGGCTTGGTCGCTGGCCAGCCACCCGGCTCCCTGGCAGGCGAAGGTCAAGCTGCTGCTGGGAGAGAGGGTGGCGTAGGCAAGAAGGCTGTTATTGGGAGCAAACTTCCGTGTGCCTCAAGTTCATTGTGCAGTAAAAGAAGCTGTTGCGGGGAGACAGACGCTACGCATGCAGTTTTCCATGAGTTGCCCACACATATCTGTTGACAACGTGAGCTGAACTGACTCCTCTCACCTTTCGACGTGCTGGCCTGCCATTGCCAGTTGTCCAATGTGGTGGCCAACCTGTTTGTTAAGTGATCAAAAGTTTTCTTATGCCTTGCGCACCTGCGTCCGATCATCAAGGTTGTTTTTGCAAATTCTTGGTGGATTGCTTGCACAAGTGAGCGTGGGTCCTTGGGCATTCCCATGGTTCAAGCATCTTGGCTTGGCTTTTGTGTGCCCGCTGATTTGTGCACTTCATTTCGATTGAAAATCCAATGCCGGACTTGATGCGGGTGAAAATTACTGTCAGGATTGAGATGAAGGGGGCCTTGGGCTTCCCTACTGGTGGTGCAGCAAGCATACCGGGGTCAGGGCGCACGGTGCACAGGAGTCGGGCGCCATATCATCAAACACTGTACTTAACACTTGTCAGGACAGAAGCTTGTCAGTAGCCATGTGGCGAAGATTGCTGGATCAGAAGGGTACACTGCTTTGCTTAACGATCAGGCTTAACCCTGGTCCTAAATGCCCCTGCTTGAGTATCATTTTCACCTGCTCTTCCAGTGGCCTGACCTTCTCCTGGGGAGTAAACTACTAGGTTGAAATTCAGGCAAGACGCAAGCGTACTGGCACCCAACCCCGTCGGTACAGTTCACCCCTAGTCTCAGTTCGCAATACTGCCATTGTTATCTTGGACCGGATTCGAACGTAGAAATGCAGAGCAAAGAACCATCAGCTCTGTCAGTACAGTTCCCCCCTACCTGTCCTCTCTTCGTAACTTGCCCACTGAATGCCTGCCACTATCTAAAATATAGCAAGCACCTGTAGCCAGATCGACCTGGGCAAATCGCCAACTGTTCCTAAACCCCGTCCCGGGTTTAAGTGACCCTCAGCGCATTTGGCTTAGCGCCCGTCCGCCTTTGACTAACACGCGACTAACCATTCGTTTGTCATACCATGGGCGGGGGGTTGAGTTTCGGAAATTTTCGCCCCTCGTTCTTGTCAGTAATGCCACTCCTGGTTCAATTGTGCCTGATCTCAGAGGTTTGCAGCAGCTTGGTTCTACCCCAGCCCGCCACTGCAGCACCATGATGCCCGACTTTCAGCCAAGCGCTACCTTGAACTCCCTGTCCGTCTATCTGCTGTGCGGTGAGCGTTTTGCTTTGGAAGGCGCACAGATCTGTGGCCATTGTTTGCAAGCTCTCGCGGCTCAGACACGTCGCCTCAATTTTGTACCCACCCGTTTTGCAGCTGGCCTCGGGTCCGGCCTTCTCATTATCACCAAGGCCTTGAGAAAGTCCCGGAATACGGGAGGCACGCTGGACCAGGTATGCGGGGCATGGGTCACTCGGAGTCCCTGGTATCATGACCTTTAGTCCAGCTCCCCTTGGCGTTTAGCACTGTCATCAAGTTGATGCTGCCTATCTGGCATAGCGCGCCGGGTTGCTTGCGTCATCCAGTCTCTGAGAGACCCCATGGACTGGTTGCGAGCTGCAGGTTGTCAAGCCTGGGGTACAGGAGCCCGAACAGGCTTTGCTCAACAGCAAGGGAGTCTCAGAGCGTCCAAACGAGGCTGCCTCCTTGAAGCCCCTCCAGCATCCAGCGGCTCTGCCGCTGATCAGAACCAGCGCCGTCACGCCCTTCATGGGACATAAAGGGGGTGACGGCACCCCCTTTATGTCCCCTGAAACCTGCAAAGGCGGCGGTGATGATAACGACAGCCCACCTGACAGCCCCACGGAGGTCCTGCACTGGCACCGCCCCTCCCGCGCCTGTTCTCTCCCCGTCAACTGCCCAGCACTGACCCAGTGCTTTGCGGAGGTGCTGGCATCAGAGCGGGCGGCCCGCGTGGCAGCGGGTGCCATAGCTACGGTGGCAGGGAGTACCGAGGGCAGGGAAATGGAGGAGCTTCGCCAGCAGCTGGTTGATGCCCAGAACATGGTGGCCAGCCTGCGGGTGGTGAACAAGGAGCTGCACACGGAAGTGGACAAGCTGCAGTCACAGATCCCATCCACGGAGGTCGCTTACGAGCAACTCAAGGTGGGAGACAACGCCTCAGACTCGTACTTCTGCTCCAGGCTAGGGGGCCCTGTCGAGTCAAGAGAAGACCTCTGCCCTGTCTGCTGGAGGGCATTGCAGTGTTGGCAGAACCCCTCGCCGCCTGGCCCCAGATTCCTTGCGTATGTATTAGTCAGTTGTGCTGGCAGCAACCCCGAAGCCGCATGCAATGGCGGCCTGCTGACCCTCCTTCGGCTCTTTGCTCACTGCAGGGCAGCTTTTTCAAGCTCCAGGGCCGGTATCGCGGTGCCCAGGCCCGGTTGGGCGCAGCGTTGAATGAAGTGGCATGCCTCCGGTCTGAGCTTGGGGGAGGGCAGCCCAGGCTCTGTAGCACCTTGTGATTTTGACCAGCACCTCTCATTTGCAAGGGCTAGGTTGCGTTTTCCTCGAATAAGCTGTTGCCGTGGCCAGCCCGGGCGAGTGGAAAGGTGCCCGGGCGGCAACTTGTTAGTACTTTTATGATTGGGTTTTGTTTATGGGTTGTGCCAACTCGTTGATAACGAGGGGTTTGGTAACGAGGGGTTTGGCGAGTTGTGATCAATCTGCTGCAGGATTCACTGTGGGCCATTGACACGGTCGGTCTGTCTGTAAGTTTGCTTGTATACTTGTCGCTCAGGTTGGCACTGTGTCCAGTAGCAAATTTTCTGTTTGAGGGGCTATGCCACCCGATTAAGCACTTGTTGTATTCTTGATCTACCCTTTCCGTCATTGCCACTTGGCCTGTGCTTCGGTATAGTCTGTTTTTGCGCTGTTCCCTCCCTGCCTACCGCCCAAAGAAGGACGTTCTCCGTGTGGCCTTACCTTGGCGATGTTGCTGGTCAGCAAGGCTGAGAGCCTCCCTACTCAACTGAAGTTTTGTGCAGCACTTGTCTATGGACTTCGCATGCTGGTACGGCTCTGGTTAGGAACCCCACTTAGAGTCGATCTTGGGCGTTCTCGACGCTCGTTCATTACGTGCGGCAACTTTTCTATGTAACATCAACTGATGACAGCCTGGTTGCCGTTTTAGAAGCCATGGGCCCAGGGAGTCCGCAGAGCACACGCTTTGAGAAGGCATTCAGGAAGTGTCTGGGCAGTTTCATAACTGGGCTACAGGTTGCGTTGCCCATGCGCACATTGCAAGCACGGTCAAGCATGTCTATTGACGTGATGGAAGCATGATGGTCCAGAGAAGTGGGTTGCTACTGTTCAAAGCTTGCCTCCAGTGAGGGATGAGCAGACAGGCATAAACACCCAACAGGCTGCGCAGCAGCTGTTCAGCAGCTGTTGCTGGGGAGGTTGTGCCCAGGACAGTGTTGCAGAGAGGCTTTATAATTGTATACTGCAATGCCTGTTGCCGGGGGCATGCTGTTTGGCTGCCCAATTGCGATGGCCAGCGTGGCTGTGAGGTTACGTGATGGATTGCAGTACCTGATACCCAGGGGATACTGCCAAGCTTGGCGAGCTCTGACTCCCTATGTCCCATCATGAAAATGTCTAAGTGCTCATCTGTGAGGTTGGGTGTATCGTGTGTCCCTCCTCGCCCAATATGCTCGCAGAAACTAAAAGTAAAAATCTAGGAGCGCCACCAAGCGCTTTGCCCATACTGGCTTGCTCGGTTCTGGGTTGGTGTACTTGGAGGATTAGCCCAAATTCACACTGACTGGCTTATCAGTGGTCACTGGTGGCCATGGCTGGCCATGTCGGTAACCCTTCAAGGGCCAGCGAGGATGGCAGCACCCAGCCACCTGCCTCGCTGGATTCAACAAGCCATGGCGCCATCTCAAGCATGATTAGTCCCCACTATGACGTCAGCAAGGACGTCATACTGCGGCTGGAGTTCCTAACAGCCTCACAGCTGAAGGCAAGCCTCCTGCTTTAGCTGTTGGGTCCGACGTGCACTGTGTGGCTAGCTTCCCTGAAGCAGCGAGGCTGTTGCCCAGGGAACGGTGTATTTGCTTGTTGTTGTGGTCCTGATGGTGTATTCCTTGGTTTGCCTTGGTTGGGTGCAGGCGGTGGTGCTGTTGATCTGGGGCGCCGTGCTGGTGGGGCTGGGCCTGCTGGCGGTGGGCCTGAACTTGAAGCTGAGAAATGTGCGCTTCGGTCTGCTATACAGTTGGGCCTCAGTCTGTATTCTGCTTCTTGCTTACACCTGCCAGCCTTGGTCTGTTGGACCCTGCAGATTGTGCAGCGTGTGGCAGCGTGTGTTGTCCAGAAGAAGCCACCCGCACGTTTCATTAGGCTACATGGCGTGCGATGCTTGGCGAGGCAGCTAGATTGTTGCAACAGAGAAGCTGTGTACTGTGGCTCTGTGCGTGGGTAGGTGGTGCGGAGGGGATTGCCAACCCCCCAAACCCTGACTGTGCGCTTTCTCGCAGGATGGGGATGACTTCATGCAAGACACGACCATCCCTGTGGTGCACACGGCCTTTGGCAGCTTTCTGCTGGCAGGGGCAACCTTTACCTGGGTTGTGTATGTGCGGCGGTTAGCCCACGTGAACGGCTCTGGACGACGGTGGTGAGTTGCCACCCTTCGCTTGGTGACAGTTTTGCCGGTGCGGTTGGTGGGCGACTTGGCCTTTTGAAAAAGGGTCTGGGGCAATTCTGCTCCGCGCTGGTGGTTGAGGCATCAAGACTCTGCTGAGCCTAGAGCATGAGGTGCAGACATTCTGAAGATCTTTTCTCGCTTCACCCACAGTTGCGCTGAGCTTGTGGATTCTCTCTTATGGAGTGTCCCCTAGGCCGTCGGCCTACGGGATGCGACCCTTGGCCACTACTTACCGGTAGTGCATTGTGATCTGCAGGTCGGCGCGGCGTAAGAAGGGAACCATTTTGACAGTGGCTGAGCTGACAGTGCAACTCGTGAACCTGGTGTTCTTCCTCCTGCCAAACGCGTATGTGCTGGCTCGTAGCTGCGGCTGGTTTGACTCCACCGTGCTCTGGTCCGGCGCCGTGAGGTGAGTCAGCGCGTTGCCAGGCTGGCAGCTGACGTGTCGGTACATCGTTACTGACACAGTAGGTGGCCAACGTGAGGCCTGTCGAATGTCTGGAATGGGGCCAAGCAGTTAGTGACAGTGGATGCTACATGCAGGTGGACATGTTGGAACACCATTTTTCTGAACTTCTGGGTTCAGGCGCACAACTCGCAGCCTGCTACCAGCCCGACCCTACGTGAGTTTCTTAGCAAGCGCAGCAAGGTGGTTTTAGCCTCCTAGCTAGTTCATGAGTATTGGTTTGGTTATTCTGTGCTTGGCCTCTGTGAGTAACCTACCAGGGCCTGCATGATCGTGTGGAAGTAATTGAGCGCCCTGCTTCAAGGTGGTGCCAGGGCTAGAAACACACGCATCCAGGACAAAGCAAGTGTCTCATAGCCGTGGCGCCTGCCTAACGCTTAGTGCCTTCCCTGCCATGGCCTGGTGACTGCCTGCAGTGCGCCGCATCAACCGGGTCGATGCAGCAATCATGGACGCTCCCCTGTGGGCACACTGGCCCAAGCTGGGCCTGTGGGTGGCCTTTGAGGCGGTCCTGCTGGCCCTGACTGGCTACCTACAGAGGCAAGATCTGGCTCCGAGGTCTTACCAGCCTCCCGGCACCCAGGGGGACTGCAGGCACTGGGTGTATGACTGTGAATTTGATGGTAAGCGCAGGCTGATGCCGGGGCCAAATGGAACTGTGCATGCAGGTGGACCCGCAGGCACTGCTTGTCCTCCTGGCTGCTCTCCCGTTGAAACAGTGGGGCTGTCACTGGAGGGCATGGGTCTTGCTTAGGCGGTACAGCTTTGCCCAGGGGTTGGCTATGACCTGCGTCAGCAGGTGCCTACGGCTGCTGCCCAGTAGGTGCTGGGGGTGTGCATGTCAGGTAGATGGGTGCCTGCTTTACCGCTGGGGTCAGTGATGCTGAGCTGGGAAATGCGACTCTGTAAGTGTTTTGGCGTTTGATGCGACACAGCTCCTCCGGCCGACTGGGTGACCAGGGTTGCAGCTACCTGTGTCATGCACAGCCACATGCTGCGCCTAGGTTTTTCATGGATCGAGCCGCCAGCTGAAGGCGGCTTGCCCTGTGCGCCTGCAGGCCCCGCACTGGCGCTACTCATCACTTTGCAAGCGCTCATGGTGGTCTACGCGGTTGCTTACCTGCTGACCGCCAGGCGCAACTTCCAAATGCTGGCTGAGCGCCCCTACATGCAGTTCCGCATGGCAAATTTGAATGTCCGCCTGAGCGTAAGCGGTCAGACTGGGTGTACATGGCCAGGCTAGCTGGCAGCTGTGCGCAGACAAGGTCGCCTTGGGCCCTGTCACCGGGCCCGTCCCGGGGCTGCAGTTCATGCAGTGCGCTATCATCTTATGGCTCAGTACGCAGTCAGTTTCAAGTGCCTGGAGTAGGTGGTGGCCCCTCACAATGTTGACTCGGGACGGTCAGGACAGTCTGTGCCACAAATGCGGTCCGTTGAGCACGGAATTTCTGTCTTGTGGGCCACTTCCGAGTTGACATACCAGCCACTGCTACTCAACGTCTGGGAACGCTAGAGTACCAGACAGAAGGTGCGCTGGCTGCTGCCTTGCAGGTGCGGCTACGGACCTTGGCATATCTCTTCTTCATCCTCTGCACCGTGGTGTACCTGTTTGTGCGCATTGGCACCTGCTCATCCTATGTCTCTTCTTGGCTGGGCTTCCTGCCCATGCAGGCAAGTTCGGATAAATCGCTGCCATGGGTCAGGGGGGCGCAGGTGTTGTGTGAGTCTTTGGGTAAGGCATTGTGGGTATCTGGGGTTTGTTAAGGAGCGCCAACCTAACAGGTACCAGAGAGAACCAGGTGGGTCGGAGTGGAGTTGTCAGGTAGCACAGGTCGCTATGCAGCGTGGCACCTGCAGTTTGTGAGAAAGGTATCGCTCTGCAGCTTGTATGTAAGCCAAGGCCGGCAGACGACCAACCACTGACTTGTTTTTGTTCTGCAGTTTGTGATGACCTGCATTGCCTGCAGCGGTGCATTCATACACATGCCAAAGAAGCCGCACCATAAGGCAATCATGCAGGTGCGGTGACACAACACTACCTGCAGTTCTTTCAAGCAAGCGCCCACATCTAGAGGGAGCAACCAGTATCTTAGGTGCATAGGCCATTGATGGGGGGTTACTAGGCCTGGTCGGATCGCCTTACGGTGAATTTCAAGAGACTATCATCACCAGACTATTCAAGCCTGTGGGATAGAGCTGGCAACTGGTGAGGGTTGTTGGCTATGAGGCAGGTTAGGGGTCGGGTCCAGTCGGAGCTGCCACTGTGCTGCCTGTTATGCAGGTGTGGTTGCAAGAGTTTGCATGGACAGAAAACGACGTGCCACGGAAGCGCCAGGAGCGGGCATCCAACCTGCCGCAAGACTGCCCTGAACGCGTCTCCATAGACTACGAGCCCATGTTTTGCTTTGAGGTCGGTATGGTGCAGACAAAATACTGTTGGGGCCAGACCTTGCCATGACACCCTTAATTGGATTGCTGCATGGTGTACCACACACATAGCGTGCGGGATAATGGCTCCTGCGTGTTGTCCTTGCAGGCCTGCAGCTTGTGGGTGCTGGGTATGAGGCGGACGGTGGACTGCTTGTGGTGAATTGGAAAAGCATGACATGCAGTATGCCATACCCGTGCCGTTTATGTCGGTCGGAGCAAGCCCCAAAGGGATTATAAGGCCTCTAGGCCTGCTGTGTGCGCTGTGCTCGACTTATCGGGGATAGCCTTGCTGCAGACGGCGGTGAAGTTGATGTACTGGAGCTACCTTGTCTACGACCATGATGAAACTAAGGTGAGTCGTCTTGGTCCACAGGACAGTTCTTAGTGCCATGGTGTAGCGTGTGCAAGCATTAATGCGGCTTGCCTCCCTGGCTGGCACAGCCACAGTCATCCCGCTCTTGTTCCGTGTGTGACCTCGCCTTTCACACGCAAGGCGAGCCATCACACGCCAGGTGCTGTTTGTTGTGCAGGGCAGCCCCTTCTCTGTTGACACTGCCCTCTCTCTCTACGACCTGGAGCACTTTGAGCTGTTTTGGGAGAAGGCACTGGACACCAAGGCCATCATGGGCTGGAACGACAGCACGGTGAGGAAGGATGCAGAGCCCGAACCCCAGGTGTGGGGGAGATGGTTGAGGCCTCTGCTTATGTGAGGAGCTACCTTGCGCATGACTGCATGATAGTCAGACGCAGCACAGTGTTGCAGCCTCCTAGCCCTGTCGTGATCTCCCCTGGTTGTGTCCAGGAAGTGAGTGTATATTGACTGCACCTTGCCACGTATTGATAGCTGTGCACCAGCAAGTCAAATATAGTTAGTGGCAAGCAGTGCCTACAAAGCGTCACAGGTTCGTGTGCAAATGCTTCCTTGGTTTCCTTGGTTGATCGATTGAGGTGTGCGCTGACTCTTAACCTGGAAGCCTGGGTAGGAGCCTGGTGAGAGATCTTCATGGGTGCTTGCAGGTGGTTGTAGCCTTCCGAGGCACCGCGAGCTTGGCTAACGTGAGGTCGGACCTGGAGGTATATTGGCCAGAGAGTGGGACCCTCTCTGCATTCCTATGCCGTGTCGGCCTTGTTGCAGGTGGCAAGCGGCGCCGTGTGCGACAAGCAGGCTGGCCTGCGAGGCCCTCTCCTGCACCTACAGCCTGTGGTTGTCGAATCAATTGTTTTTGGAGTTGGATCACTGTGTGGCTTAAATCTGTGGCTTCCTCGCTCTGCGAAGGGGCAATGTGCACAGGGAGTACATCTTAACAACAGCTGTGCTGATTCGCAGTTTCATTCATGCCGCAAGACAGTGGTGCTACAGGTATGGCGGACTCCCTACCCTGCTGGTGTGGGCAGCCTCTTGCTGGGGACGCGCCCCATGGTGCATGCCGGCTTCCACCGCGCCTGGTCTGCAAATAAGTTCAGTGAGGAGTTACTGGGCAGGTGCGGCTTGGCGCTTGCGTGGTGGCTCCCTAGGACGGGTAGTTGGTTTTGGGAAGCGGTGTGGGTGAGAAAAGCAAGTTTGATAATGGTTTCACTGAGGCAGTGCTGGCACGTGGCATAGGTGCAGAGCTGCAATGCAAAATTGCAGCTAAACTTTCTACCAGCAGCATCTTCCTTATCTGCAGCACTTGGCAGCTTCATGTCATTAATCTCACATTGACGCAAGATTGCAATAGGAGTATGCACCATGGGCTGAATTGTGAAGGGATCCTGTCAACCTCATTTTAGTCAGTGGTGCACTGTAATCACCAGTGTATGTATACGGTCGTTGCTGCTATTGTGCAGGCTTGAGAAGGTGCTGCACCACTGTTCCAAGCAGCAGTCGGAGGCTGGGGGAGGGAAGGGTGTGACTGTCTATGTGACCGGGTGAGCCAACCCCTGCCTACAAGGGCTACCTGCCCCTGCTTCGCTAACTATATAGAGAAAGCCTGTTTTCCTTGAGAGGGTGGCCTCGGAATTCAAGCTTGTAGGATCCCTAGAAACCCATGTGTTTACTCAGCTGTGTTGAACTTCTGCAGGCACTCTCTGGGTGCTGCGCTGGCCACACTGTGTGCGTTTGATATCAAGCAACGCAGCTCCATTCCGGCCCACGACATCAAAGTCTACACCTTCGGAGTGAGCCCACTGCCCGACCAACATTTGCTTGCTGGGCGCCTTGCGCAGAGGCAACCGGGCTCCAAACTAGTGGGCTATTGGTTGTGTCAGCCTCTACATATAACTACATCCTACTTGCATCCGCATGAGGGGTTAGGTAACTCTGCTGCAAGTTGTGCAAGCGCATGACAGGCGCCCGCCCCCCCGTGCTGCCGCGCATATCTCAGGCGCCGCGCACAGGCAACCATGCGTATGCCCGGTTATACAATGCTTCACTGCCTGACACATGGCACGTCATCAACAACGATGATGTGGTGACACGCGGCGGCAAGTTCTTTGTCCTCTACAAGCGAGCGGGCCAGAGGGTGAGCAATCTAATGGCTTTTTTGAGTACGAAGCATGCTGTTCTGCTGCAACTCGCTACAGTGAGTAAGCCACTGGACAATGTAGTATTGCCACCCAGCATTGAGGCAGGGGAGTGTGTGACCCCACCAGTGCTTGCGTGTTGCTTACTTTAGTCATCTTAGGGAGCAGTGTCCCCGGCAGCCCAGGCAATCCATGACTGGCACAGGTGGGATGCCAGGACACGCATTAACATTGTCACCAGTGCCTCACAAGAGTTCCTAGCGTATCTTGCTCCTGCCTTTCCAGGTACTGATCAACCGGCGGGGTGACATGGTGGTGCGGCCTTCATTTGTGGAGGCTTCCATCCGGCAGGCGCCTGGAGGTGAATGCATGAAGCATGACCTTGGCAAGTTCAACGTTTCCACCCTCTTCTTTCCGGGGGGGGGGGGGGTCTGCTGTCCTCAAGCCTGCACCATGGTAAGCCTGCTAAGTCTCCACCCGGGGCTCTGGAGGAATTTGTACAGCCAGCTTTTCAACTGTCTGTCCGCCCACCCTAGCTATTCATGTTAGTGCTGTTTGCTAGCGGCAGTGACCTTTGACTGTGAAGGCGCTATATCAATAGCGTCTGGTAATGTTAAGGGTTGCTGTGGGTCAGTCTGAGAAGGTGGCTGCTGCTCAGCCTACCAGCTACAGCGCTGGCAGCTTTCCTTGTTTATGCTTGCGTTTGCACGCACGTGAGACATGTGCCAGTCCAGGTCGTTGGGCTTCGATACCTACGGCCGCCATGAGCTTCATGCTGCGCTGTCCTGCTGCACTGTGCAGGCGGCAGCATTCGTGACCACCTGCTGACCAGCTACCAGAAGGCCATGGTAGCAGTGGTGCTTGCCCAGTTCGGCGCCAAGTCCTTCCATGATGGGAAGGCTGGAGTCATGTCCTTGGCCGCAGTGGAAGGTACAAGGGCAGGCATGGGGTTAGTTAGGGCAGCAGGGGCATGGGGTTAGTTAGGGCGCGGACCGTGGTTGGGTATTATGGGCAGGCGAGCTGCAGGCTGTTTTGTGAATTCCGTGGCAATGAAAGGAACACGAGGATATCATGAGCTTGCATAGTAGCAGGGGTTCAGGGCATGTTGTGGAAGCTAAGGAGCACTGTGAGAATGTCGCAGGCCAGGTAAGTCATAACCTCTGTGCTATGACTTGGCATTGCATTTACCACGCGGACTGTAACTTATTGCATCCCATATCTCATGGTGCAAGCAGGCACCCGTGCTGCCCTCAAGGTGGCTGGCCTGGCTGTGGATGAGCTGACGTGCAGCGGCATAAGTGTACAGTCGTCGGCAGCAGCGAACAGTAAATCGGGAAGTGGCAAGGTGGGCACGCGGGGTGTGGTGTGATGAGAGGCAGGGTGAACCGTACAGAAGTTCCCACTTGAGGCAACGGAAGGTGGCGGATGGCCATTGCGGCAGGGATGCTTGAATAGCATATTCGCCAGGCACATGAAAATCGGGGAGCCCACCTACATGTCATACCCCTGCAGTGGCGGCGCCTACTTTTGTCCACGAGGCGACGTAATAGCAGCAGCAGCAGCACCACCACCACCACCACCAGCAGCACTGGTGGCTCTAGCCCTGGCGGGCACGCCATTGTTAGGAATGTGTCTGAAGGGCTGGATGCTGTGGTCGTTATGGAAGACACAGGTGAGTCACTGGTCAGCAGGGGCTCCTGGCTGTGCTTTGCACTGCTTGGCAGGCGTGCGGCCAGTGCACTCAGCTCCATTGCAAGCAGGAGGCGATCACGTGCTTGGCATAGTCATGCTGTATGCCAGGAGGGAAGCCAAAATACACAATGCCTGGTTCCTTGTAGAGTCACAGCTCCTGTTTGAACCTAGCCCCTTCAATCACCGGAACCCACCTAAGGCTCACAACGGCGCGCCGCCCGCCCTGGCTGTAGGTGTGGTAGCTAGTGCCAGTCCTGCAGCCACTACCGAATCGCAAGAGGTTGCAGCTGCTAGGCCTGAGGAGGAAGCCGGCATCGTGCAACGCCGCTGCAGCTGCACCCAGCGTGAGCCCAAGGCCAACACCATTTGCTCCCTAATGGAGCAGGCAACCACAGTGCCGGCCGCCATGCCTTGCCGCGCTGCCGCCAACCCGATGGCAGATCCGTCAGTTGGCTCCGCCCGAGGTGCTGGGAAGCAGGGCATCGGGGAAGTGCCACAGGCGCCGCTGCAGCAGCAGCACCAGCAGGAGCCAGGGGCGGTCCAGCTGGGCTTGGGGGTGGACCTAGATTTCGGCATGGTGCCGCAGTCAGATGCTTCGCTGACCTTGCCTGAGCTGCCGCTGACCTCCACGCGTGGTCCTGTGGCCGAGCAGCCCCAGTTTCACTTGGTGCTGCCGCCAATCCCTACCGCCAGAAGAGACCTGGGTGAGCTGGAGGCTGTGCCAGAGGAGGAAGAAAGCGCGGTGTCAGCACGGGAAGGGGTAAATAGCGCGCCAGCCGGGGATGGGAGAAGAGAGAGGACGCGGCACCAGGAGCAGAGGTAGAGGAATTGACACATGGCCTTGGTGGGCTGCTGCTCAGCACTTGCGGTATGGTGCAACCGATGGACCAGGGGTACTAGGTGTGGCTTGTGGTACGTAGCGCGCAGAACACGTGCTAGGAGCGGCGCCAGCTTGCTCCATGCATCATGCTAGAGAGTTGGCCTCCACGTTGTGGGCACCGCTTGACAAGAAACGTCCAAAGAATGTCTTCTTCGGCATCCATGCAGCAAGTGCTGCTTATTCCTGCACTGTTCTTGCTAATCTGTGAACTGGTGACTTCTTCCTTGATGCAGTGCATAGAGGTATTGCTGTATATTACTCTGCTCTCTTTGCTGCACTTCTTTG
Source organism: Parachlorella kessleri (assembly GCA_001598975.1). Lineage (NCBI taxonomy): Eukaryota > Viridiplantae > Chlorophyta > Trebouxiophyceae > Chlorellales > Chlorellaceae > Parachlorella > Parachlorella kessleri. Next base: position 29,355 of record BBXU01002137.1, read on the forward strand.
CTCATTATCTCCAGTTTTTCCTTCCTGAGATAATGGTGGGGTGACTGACCATGCATGATTTGCTTCTTCACATTGTCTGCTGCAGCAGGTGGCAAGTACGTTGTACTGCAGGTCCCAACCCTGGCTAAGGGCCTCAGCAGCCTCTGTTTCTGAGCACAGGACTTCATACTTGGTGTTCATAGAAGTAATGAGAGCTTGGACAAGACACGTGCATATGCTTGGGCTGGACTTCGGGTATGGTTAGCTGGTTTGGATCCCTGGACTGGTCTACCATCTCATATATGGCGTGACATTGCCCACTGTGCGGGTTTATGCAAAAGACATCATGGCACATTTTCTGCTGGTCAGGGGGTTTGGAATACATATCACTTGCATCAGCCCATATACATGAAGTTCATGCCTGCACCAGGTTGTGCGACTGGCTCCCAAACAGGTGGCAGGCGGCCCCTCTGTCAGGGGCAAAGACGTGAACGAGCTTGGTAGGGTGGGGTAATCGTGCCTTCTGGCCGCTGTGAAGTTAGTCAGGCAATGGCGTGCAAGTAACATACTTGAAGAGTAGTGCATGGCGCCCGTCTCGCCCCAGTCTTTTTGGCGCCTCCGCCCAGACAGGTGTGTTTTCAGCAGGCCCAGCATGATGGGCAGTAGGGATAAATTGCGCAGTCAACCTTCTCGCTCCATTGCTCTCATCAGTTTATATCCACGCTAACAACATTAAGGCAGCTCACGTCCCACAGTAGGCCTACCATGACGCTCGGCAGCCTGACCCTGTTCAAGCCCAGTGCTGTCTCGGGCTCTACTCAGGTCTCCAAGCTCTGCAACAAGCTACTCGGTACGTAGGGGGCTTTGTTACCGACCAAATCTGTGAGTTCCGCGGCCCGTTCGATGATGCTCAATTCGTCGCTATTCCTTGCTGCAGCTGTACTTGGTTCTCGGCTTCACCTGAACGGCACGTCTCCCAGCGTTGAACGGACGCCCAAGGCTAAGCGTGAACAGGTAAACGACTTGGATGCTCTGGTTCTCGGAAGTTGCCAGCTTAGGGGAAGTGGCCAGGCCAGGCCAGCTCTTTTTGCAACACCAGCCGCCAGTGTATAGCTTACTGCCAGGAGTATGCTTTGCCTGATGCCTTTGCCCCCTGCCCCAAGCATCCGACCATGAACTGCAGGGAGTCACCCCCGTATCTGAGCAGCCCCAGCAGTCACTGCGTGGAGGCCAAGCAGCTTCAGAGCCCCAGCCCCAGCACCAGGGCAGCGCCTCCTGCCCAGAGGACCTTGCCCCCCTGCACGCCACCCACGTCCCAGTGGTGAAGCTGCCGGCAGTTAAGACCAGCGTCCACGCCCCAACCACTCCCAATGCAGCCGGTGATGACCACTGTGCTGATGGACAAAGCCCGCCCGACAGCCCAACAGATGTGCTGCACTGGCATCGCGCCTCCCGCGCCAAGTCCATGCCAGCTAATGCCGCCATTCCTGCACTTGCCCTGCGTTTTGAGCTGGCTCTGGAAGTCGAGAGGCAGGCACGCAAAGCAGCTGAGGCTGCAGCAGAGGCGGCATACAAAGATGCCAAGGGCAAAGAACTAGAGCAGCTGCAGCGGCAGCTGCTTGATGCCCAGAACATGGTGGCCAGCCTGCGGGTGGTGAACAAGGAGCTGCAGATGGAAGTGGACAAGCTGCAATCACAGATCCCTTCCATGGAGGTGGCCTATGAGAACCTTAAGGTGCGCGGCAGCGCCTGCTCAGTACGAAAGCCTGCTGTGGCATGCACAAAGATTCCCTGGGCAGTGAATATGTCTTTCAATCGCCAGGCGCTTTTGACGTCTTGGGGTTCATGGTTGGGTACCAAGCGGTCCTGGCACAATAGGTGCCCTTCAACGGGAGCCATGAAGTTGTGCTAGGAGAGCAGCTGGCCACCACTACTAGGAGACCATTGCCTGCCTGCTGACCCTCCTCCTTCTGTCCATGATGGATGCAGGGCAGCTTCTTCCGCCTGCAGACCATGTATGGCGGTGCTCAGGCCAGGCTGGGTGCAGCACTAAATCAGGTTGCACACCTGCGGTCTGAGCTCCAGGCTGGACAGCCCCAGGCACAGTAGCACCAACTGGTGGCTTGCGAAGCCTTGTTACTTGTAATATGGTGGCAAGTGGGGCTGCAGGCTAGAGGTGTATTGCATAAAGAGATGGGACTGTCATACACTTTATAAACTTGGAACATCTACTATGAGCTGTCCATTTTGTTGTGCCAGCGCAATGATAGTGCGCGATGGGCGGCTTCAAGACCAGGGTATCGCACAGTATGCTTTACTGTGTGTGTCACTGTCATGCTCTGCTGGACTGGCTTCCCAAGACGGTGTGTGTTTGAGACACATTGTGGAACAGCTGCTTTTGCTAAATGGCTGCGACCTACTCGGATTTATTTTACTGTTGTGGGAGGCTTCGGAAAGCTTTACTCCTACAAAGCATAAGCATTACCGCTATGCTGTGTTAAGCCTGTGCTCCACTTAGGACGCCTTGCTGTTCTCACCACAATTCCATCAACAAAAGCTTGTTGTGGTTATTATTGCAAGCTGAGTTAGTCATCCTTTTGTCTTGAAGTGCGCTGTCAGGATGATGCCCTTTGAAGGACAATGGGATCTTTTGTATGGCAGGCGAAGTGTGACATGTGCCTTACTTTTCCAAATTGCCCAAATGTCATATGTTTTATGGGTCTGTGTTTTACTTCTAGGTCTACTTCGTATGTACAATTGCTGTGAAGTTACAACTATGTCATTGTGAAGCCCAACAGATAGCAAAATGCTCAGGCCGGGCCCCAAGAGTTGACAGCTGACATAAGTAACAGGGTGATCTCATACCCTGCTGCAACTGAGTCACCTCTGAAACATGCAGTTGCGTGTTTGCAACCCAGTGTGTCATGTCCTATGCTAAGAGGCATGCTAAGAGGTACCTTTTAGGTACCTCGCGCGTAATACCCCATGTAATCTCCCATGCTTTTGCGTCGCTGTCGACGACCCCTAACCAGCTGCTGTAGATCTGAAATCTGTTGCTAGTATGGGAAGCTGAAAGTGTTCAATGCCCACCATGTTTCTCGTTGTGTACAACTGAGGGGACCCAGCCCTTCTTGAAGGCGCAACAAGTGGCCAGACAGTGCGTTACTGTGGCCTTTCATGGCCGCCGAGGGAGGTACCCAACCTAGTGAGGGTGATGTTGGCAACGAGAGCCCCAAGTCGCCTCCCTCGCCGGAGTCTTCAAACTCCGGAGACACCTCCAGCTTTCTGAGCCCACACTATGACACCAGCAAGGACGTTGTCCTACGGATGGAGTTTTTGACTGAACAGCAGATGAAGGTAGGCCACACTTGAGCTGGTGCTGCATACGTATATACTAACATCTTCCACCTGTTGCTAGCAGTGGGTGGGTTACGGAGCACTGTTTTTGTGTAAGCACGTTCGCACCGTTGACTGCAGGCAGTTGTGCTATCTGTGTGGGCCGCTGTGCTGGTAGGGCTAGGCTTGCTGGCGATGGGCCTGGACTTCAAGCTGGACAAGGTAGGTCAGCATTTGCTTTGCCGCCGCTCTTCCCCTGGCAGGCAGTGCCACACTTGTGCACTGCAACTGCAGTCGTGTGTTCCCAACATAGTCCACTCGTGCCAGGCTGGACACCTTGGGAGTGCAGGCTGCTTGACAAAGAGAGGGGCACGGAGCTAGTGGATATTGGGGCCCGCTCTGCTACTGGACTGCAGCAGTGGGACGCTGCGGCAGCAACAAGTAAAGACATGCGAGCAGTGGCATAACTCCGGACAGCAACAACTGCTTTCTGGGCCGCGTGTCGGGGTCATCTGAGCACTGACCTGTCTCTGGTGCTGCGCAGGACCCGCAGTACCTGGTACATGATAAGACAGTCCCTACCGTGAATGTTGTATTTGCCAGCATACTGTTGGCAGGCGCGTCTGGCACCTTGGGCCTGCACCTGCGGCGCACCCTTCGGGCAACTGCAACCGGCAAGCGCTGGTGAGGTCATCCTTGGGTCTGCAGGCATGGTATCGTGACAGTGAGCCATCTAGTCTGCTGGTCACTGGCGGCCGTTTACTGTGCTCCTGGCTGGAAACGTGCTTCTGCAACGTTCTGCACGACACATGGCCAATTCCAGAGCTGCACTGCTGCCAGTAGGCAAGTGCTTTCCAGACAGTGTACAAAGCCCTTCCTGTGCCTGCTGTAGGTCGCTGCGGCGTTCTAAGGGTGTGAGGCTGGCGGCATTCCAGTTGACGCTGCAAGTGGTCAACCTGGTCTTCTTCCTTGTGCCCAACGCTTACGTACTGTCGCATGACTGCGCCTGGATGGGTTCTGTTGTGCTGTGGACCGGCGCTGCCAGGTGGGACTGCCGACCGGGCAGCTGCTGCTCTGTGGGACTGCCACCTGGCATGGCAGCCCTTTTGGTAGGGCTTATAGGAAGGAGGCTGAACCACAAGAATCGCTGAGACTGCGTCGTGAGGCCGCTACTTTTGTGGCTCTTCTCTCTGCCCTGGCCATTGTCGCCCTGCTCAACAGTCCAACATTAGCCGACTGCAGGTTGCAGGTTTACAGCCAACTCGTTGGCCTGCAAAGACCCCAAGTGTTTCCTCCTTTGGTTGGTGCAGGTGGACGTGCTGGAACACCATCTTCCTGGGCTTCTGGACTCAGGCGCACAACGCTCAGCCGGTGACTAATCCTCAACTAAGTAAGTCAGCAGGACGCTACAGGTGTTCATTTCGCCCACAAACGGAACAGCAGCAGGGAAACACCAGATGCAACAGCAAGCAAGCATAGAAGGCGTGCAAGCGCATGGGCTGGGGATCCTGAATGTGGTCGCGCACATGGCTAGGTGTTTGGTTATGCCGTGGCTGTCAGCACCTTTGCAGAAGTGCAGCTGTGCGGGCGCATCGACTCTGTTCGTTGCAGTGTTTGTTTGAGCGCATCGGCAGAGGTGGTGCCCAGCCTTGTAGAATGTTACAAGTGTCAGGCCCTCCAACCTGCTGCGTGGACACGATGCCTCCGCATGCCTCTCCGACCCGCACTACATCGCCCTCTGTAATCCCTGCAAAGTGCTTAGCCTGCGGCCGGTCTTGCTGTCCCTTGCAGTGCGCCGCATCAACCGCTGGGACGGCGCTGTGATGGACGCGCCCCTGTGGGTGCACTGGCCCAAGTTGGGGCTGTGGGTGGCATTTGAGGCGGTTCTGCTGGCCTTGACCGGCTACCTGGACCACCTGGACCTGCCAGTGAAGACCTCCGAGCCAGCCGGCACGGAGTTGAAGTGCAGGGACTGGCAGTACAACTGCGCCTTCGATGGTAAGCGCACTGAGCTGTTCTGTCCATGCTGTCTTGTACTAAGTCCAAATCAGCCCTAGCATTGCAGGGTCCAGGCTACTCCTCGCGGGGCGTAGCTGGGAAGGCTGTCCCGCGGATGACATGGCCCGAGCCTGTGGCTGCCGCAGGGCCTTCGCTGGGCCTCGCCATTGCTATGGAGGTGATCATAGTGGCCTACGCGACTGCCTACCTGCTGACCATCAGGCGCAGCTTCCAGCTCCTGGCCAAGCTGCCCTACAAGCAGTACCGCATGGCCAACCTGAATGTCCGTTTGGAGGCAAGTGGCCAGGCTAAGCAAAGCAGGGCAGCAGACAAGCCCACGCCGAGCCTGATTCAGTGCCCTGTGCCATTGTGTTTCACTGGCAGCAATCAGGCTGCTGGGGTCACCCGGCATTATTGTGTGATGTGTTCCAAAGCCTGGTAGCGAGGCATGACACTGGGACAGCTGAGTCTGCGAAAGGCTGACAGCTATTCCGCTTGCACCAGGCAGGCAGGACCTTGTTACCGCAGACTGCCAGGTAGCCTTCGCAGCGTCACTCTGGATGATCCCACTGTAGCGCAGTGTTGGGTCAAAGGTGCATGATTTCGGGTGCCTTACAGGTGCGGCTGCGCGCCCTGGCCTTCCTGTTTTTCATCCTTTGCACCGTGGTCTACATCTTTGTACACATCAACAGCTGCGCATCCCTCATCTTCTCGTGGCTGGGCTTCCTGCCCATGCAGGCAAGTAGCAGGGTGGGGCGTCGGCGTTGGCGGCTTTGCAATGCAAAGGCTCCTAGCTGAGCTGCTAGCAGATACCATGTTGCCTGGCCTGCCTGCTAGAAGCGTGTTGGTCACGATGCTTGGTATACTATCATTATGTCGGTAAAGTGCCGCAGCGGACGTCACACACTCATCCGGTCACTGGCATGGCGCTCGGCTTCCTGCAGTTTGTTATGACCTGCATCGCTGCCGGCAGCGCCTTCCTTTACATGCCCAAGAAACCGGGCGAGATGGGTATTTTGCAGGTGCGGCAGTGAGGTTGCATTGCCTGCATTTGCGGTGTGCAGCAAGACTCTCTTTTCAGTCCAGTCTGTAACCACCAAGGCTTAAGCAGCGGTGGAGTGATCCAGGACATGTTGGCAACGACGGCTGGTCTTTGGCTTCGGGGTTTCACGAAGCCTTGGCTAACGGCACAAAGCATGCATGAGTGTAAGCCAGGGATGCTGGTTAGGGCACTATGCATTGAAAAGGGGTTGGCGCGGTTCGGCTGCTTGCGCAGGTGTGGCTGCAAGAGTTTGCGTGGACAGAGAAGGACGTGCCGCACAAGCGTCAGGAGCGGTCCTCGTCCCTTCCCAAGGGCTCCTACGAGCATTTCTGCATGGACTGCGAGCCCATGTTCTGCTTCGAGGTGGGGGGCCGGCAGGCAGCACCAGCGTGCTCAAGGCCCCAGTTGTATGTTTCGCTTCTTGGTGGGGGAGCACAAGTGGTTGGCGACCATAGGGGCAAGGCGTCCTCTAAGAATGGTAACACTAGTCGAATGCACCTAGCCCAATGCTTGTGACTGGCAGTCCTAAGCGGTCCGGTGTAAAAGGCATGCCTCTCAGCCAGGAGTGGGCGTGCCTAAGTGCCTAAGTGCCTTGCTTCATGGCAAGGAGAGGGTGGGTATTTGGCAGGCCATTGTTCGGCTCTACACTCGGATGATGCAGCTCCTCAAAGCTTACCCGCTTTCTATGCACGCTTTGCTCTGCAGACTGCGGTCAAGATGATGTACTGGAGCTATCTCTGCTACGACAAAGATGAGACCAAGGTGTGGCTAGTCATCTGTGGGGCGATCACACGGTGTTCAAAGCCTGTTAGTTGAAGCTCAAGCCCATGCGCTTTTGAGGACTCGCAGAAAGGACTCTTGAGCTGTGCACTTGTTGCTGCATGCAGGGCACGCCCTTCACCATGGACACCGCCCTCTCTTTGTATGGCCTGGACCACTTTGAGCTGTTCTGGGAGAAGACGCTGGACACCAAGGCCATCATGGGCTGGAACGACAGCACGGTGAGTGAGGAGTATGCCTGGCGGCCGCAGAGAGGCAGGTGTAGTTAGGCTTGTTGGGAGACGCTGGTACTGGTCACAGCATGAGCGTGCTGCCAGCGTCGCTGGACATGGCCAGGTTTCACATCAGTAGGCAGCTGCCGCGGTGAGACGGCTTGTGTGTGTGTTTGCAGGTTGTCATAGCTTTCCGCGGCACGACAAGCCTGGCCAACATGAGGTCTGACCTGCAGGTGGGTTTTCCCAAACACAGTGGGAGTAAGCAACAGGCATCAGCCACACCTGGCAGAGAGCCTGAGCGATAGCTACCTGCACCGTCCCCTCTGGTTGGATATGTGAGCCCTGGTGCGAGCAATGTAGCTGCAATGCCCCCGGCGGGGATGCATGCTGTCAATCTCTCTGCCCCTGGCTGCGCAATGCAGGTATGGATGAAGTCCTACCCAGTCCGCGACGGCAGCTGCTGCCTGGGAACCAGGCCAATGGTCCATATGGGGTTCCACCGCGCCTGGTTTGCGAACAAGTTCAACGAGAAGATCCTCAGCAGGTCCTGTGCTCATAGCTATCTAGTTTAATGCCGTGATAGTGTTGTTGTGGTACTGCTGCTCCTGGCCGCCGCATCTCATGCTGGACTGGTTGCAACGACGCCACGTGTATCGTAAGGGCATGGCATTGTATCGCACCAGCCATTGATGTCACCCATCGATTCAGAATGTCTCATGTGGCTGTCTGAGTCCTGCTTAGGTGCAGTCAGGTGCAGAGGGGCGACTGTCCTCGATAGTCTGTTATCCGCTACACCGTGCAACACAGCCTTAAGGCCCCTCCAGCGGTCTGTTGCAGGCTGGCGCAGGTGCTCAAGGGTTGCACCCAACAACAAGCCGATGCCGGCACGGGGAAGGATGTGACTGTCCATGTCACAGGGTGAGGTTTCTACCGTCTTGCGGAAGTGTCATTCCTACACGGCGGCAGGTGCACTGCAGCTGCTTCCAGACACCTGCAGCCTGCTTGTGCCGACTTCAGCCGTAGTCTGTGTGCTTACCCGCAAAGTGTGTCAGGCACGTTAGAGGTGTGCCCATGCACCCGGGGAAGCGGAAGGCCGCCTGTAAGGGAGGGTCATGAACGCAGGCACTCTCTGGGCGGTGCACTGGCAACGCTGTGCGCGTTCGACATTAGGCAACGCTGCCCCTTCGCCGCCTACACCACCAACATCAGGGTCTACACCTTCGGGGTGAGCAGCTGCGCCGGCGCTCAATGCTAGCGGGTCACACCAGTGGCCTCTTCCTGGCCATCCATGTGTGCTTGCTCCAGGTGTCATCGACTGGGGGGAGGACAGGGACCAGCGTCAGCCTATGTGGGCAGGGTTTCCGCGCCTCACACCCCAGTGTCGCAAGACGGTGTGAGGACTGGCCTCAAGGCTTGGTGTAGATTCCCAGCTGGCTGCTCTTCCAAATAGGCGGAGCCTGTGTATCTGGCAATACTGCGCATGGTGGCCATGCATTTTCAAACCCTCCATGCAGACACCTGGGAACTGGCAAGCCCCCTGTGCATGCCCTCCCCCCTTGCAGGCGCCGCGCACTGGTAACCACGCATTTGCCGAGCTGTACAACGAGGCGCTGCCTGACACGTGGCACATCATCAACAATGACGACATGATCACCCGAGGCGGCAAGTTCTTCGTCCTCTACAAGCGGGCGGGGCACCGGGTGAGGGCTCTCCTTTTGTGGGGTGCCCAACTCTGACAGGAAGGCGTGCGTGGGGTGTGGGTAGGTCGCGGGCCAACGCTTTGCTCAGCTGAGAGGGCAGGGCGGTTGAAGGGTGTCGCAGATCAGAGCTGCTCTCAGCCGAGGGGGCCAGGGGGTTGAAACTGGGAGTGCCTTGTTCCTTGCTTGGCATTCGCCGCTCCGGCACTTTTGGAAGCAGTTGGAACTCCCCATGCGCTGCTGCCGTCTGCTACGATAGCTTGCCACAGCGATGGACTTGCTGTATGGCTGGTTGCAAGCTTTGTGTGGTGACATTCAGTGATGCAAAGAGCCTTTCTTTCATTTCCTGGGGTCAAGCCATGTAGTTGTCTGCCTTGCTGTCGCGCAGGTATTGATCAACCGTCGGGGGGACATGCTTGTCAGGCCTTCTTTTGTGGAGTCGTCCATCCGCAATGTGCCAGGTGTAGGTAAGTTCCTCCTACCCACAGCGTCTCCTTCTGACAATTGGCCATGCCGTGCAAGTCAGTGGGCTTTTGTAGGCTGCCCTGCAAGACAGTGCGTTTGCCTGAAAGCTGAGGCTATTGGTTGTCCCAGTTGTGCAATGGGAGGCATCCATGCACCACTGCCGTAAGCTTGCAGGCCTATACCGAGGGTGGGGCACCATCCGCGACCACCTGCTGACCAGCTACCAGAAGGCCATGGTGGCGGTGGTGCAGGCGCAGTTTGGAGCCAAGTCCTTTCATGACGGGAAGGATGGAGTGCTGTCGCTTGCTTCGCAGTTAGGTACGAGTCAAGGGGCGGCCTGGGAGAGTGAACACTAGCGAGGGTCTTGAGGGTTGGGAGGCGAGCGGCTGACAAGTTGTGAGTCAACTAGCAGAGGTTGCTGGCCAGAGGTTGCTTGACTGGAGACATATAGAGCGCAACTGGGTACCCCTGTGCCCTGTACTGCTCCCTGGGCTTCTGTATGGCAACTTGAGCGTAGGAACAGGCTCCTCAGCCGGAGAGACCCTCAGTGCTTGAGGGCGCTGCAGGCACCCGGGCAGCGCTCCAGGGGGCGGGGCTGGCGGTGGATCAGCTGGGCAAGCTGGCTTCCAGTAGCATCAGCCCCGAGACGTTCACACTGGGCACAGGGCCCAGCGGCGGCAAGGTAGGGGGCTGCTGGCAGTGTAGGGGGCAGGGGTGGGCGGCAGAAGGTCCACAAGGTCTTCAACAGGCAGATGGGTTACGTCTGCCAATCTGCTGCTGATGTGGGGTGAACGCCAAAGGGGTGGGACCCCGTCTGATTGTCTTGAAGGGTTTCAGATCGATGGTCACAAGGATGGGAGGAGGCTGGGCGGCACCGAATGGGTTAATGCTAGAACCTTGGCTGGCCAGAGCTGGGTTGGGGGAAGGGGAGAGGGCTCGTACGGTGCCCCTCCGCCGCACGACTGCATCCCACAAACGTGTAGTGTGTATTGCCTATCCCCGCACACCTGCAGTGGCGGCGCCTGTTGATGTCCATGCGGCGGAGCATCAGCAATAATGGCAGCACAGGAGGCACCAGCACGGGCAGCAGCAGCGCGGGCAGGGACACCCCCGGCGCTCGCAAGGCACAGGGCACTCAGGAGCAATTACAAGCTGTGCCGGCAGCAGGGGATCTGATGTGGGTTACAGGTAAAGGTGCTGCCAAGGACAGTTGTCTGTGAGGCTGGGAGGGTGTGCAACTTGCCCGTGCTTGTTTGCTTGTCCCCACTTCCGGCGTTGCTGACCGATGCAGCTGGCACCCGCCACACAACTGTCTAACCCTGCTTGTCATGTGCATCCCATCCTTAGTTGCCTGTACAGCAGGTCCCCCTGCTTAAGAGCTGAGCATATGCTGAGCCGCACTCCTGCTGCAGCCGCCGGCTTTGGCGGTAGGCGTATCGACACATCGATTTTGTCCTGCAACTGCAGGAGCACACGCCACCTCCCGGCCTGCAGTCACAGTCGAGCCTCATGGGGACGAGGGGGAGGAGGAGGAAGCCGTCAGCGAGGAAGGCGGCATCATGCACCAGCGCTGCAAGCGGAGGCTGCCCCGGTGCGAGCACGCCACGGTCTGCTCTCTGATGGAGCCCCCCGGGCGGCGGGCCGGGGCCAAGCCCTGCCAGGCGGTTGCCAACCCCATGGCCGACCCGTCAAACAGGTCTACACGCCCGCTTGACATTGATGGACAGCTGGGCGGATATGGGCCCAGGGTGGTGCAGCAGGGGCGGGGGCAGGATGTGGAGCTGGGGCTGCTGCCACATCAGGCAGAGTCCCCGCCCGCCTCGCCCCACATGCCGCTGACCTCCACACGGGGCCACGTGGCGGAGCAGCCGCAGTTTGACCTGGTGCTGCCCAGTTCCACCCAAGCCAGCACAGGGTCGGGTGTGCTGAAGGCGGTGCAAGAAGGGGAGGGGAGCGGGATGTCACCAGGGGGCGGGGAAAAGGGCATGGCAGTTGTGGAGACCGAAATGGGGAGGACCACCGCCCCGGCAGTTGTGGTGATTGGATCCAACAAGCAGCCGTAGTAGAGGGCGGGCGCGGGGCGAGGGCCGATGCTGCTTGCCAGCTCCATGTGTGGGTCACGTGGCTGGGAGGGCGGGCGGAGCATGGGACGACCTCGGATATGGACTTGCAGCCCTGCATGTGTGTGAGCTGGCATTACGCGTGCTTCTGGCAATCCCTCAGCATTGGTGACACATGGCTACTGCAAACATATGATCGGGTTGAACCGTGCTTTCATGGTTTGGTTCCTGTGGTGGGCATTTTGTTGGGTGGAATGGCAGCCACATAATTGTTGTGGGCTGTGTACTTTGTTTGTTGACACCTTTTCCTTTTTCAGCAATCTTCATCACGTGGCAAGATGAGCGCTCTGATGGCAGGCAGTCTTGACGCATTCAACTTGTCAGTCCCGTCCTGTGTATGTGCTATGCCAGGAATGTTGCGCCCATGCCTGCCATGGTTTGCAACCTGGTTGGTTTCGGTCTATTTGATTCATAGTCTTACCATGACGTATCAAATGTGACTCTGCTCTTCTTTCTTCAGCTCATTTATCTAAATGACAGGTGTGATATAGCACTTTTGTTGGTTTGACTCATGGCTTACACTGTATAACTGCTCTCTCTTCCCAAGCCCGGCTCAGCTGGCTAGACACACGTTTGGTTGATGGCTGTGCCTCTTGTTCTCCCTTTTGGATTGGTGGTGCATGCCATATATGGAGTTGGTACTTGGGTTCCGCGGTTTGTGAGTTTACCACATCCTGGCGCGTTGTCGGCCCAAGTTGTGAGGACCCACGGCGCATGGTCAAGTTGCGGTACGGTGTTGAACTTGGATAGAATCGTGGCTGTTCCGGGGTGTATACATTGGGCAGCTGTTCCGGGGTCATACACATTGTGCGGCCTGTTCAAAAATATTGAACCAGCAGTAAGCTGTTGGCCCATTATTGTGCAACGCAGGGAATATCATTTGCAAGCCCGTGGGGCGTCATCAAACGAAGATGGCAATGCGATCATATTGAAGGCTGCAAACACAACCATAGACAAGTGAGGCCATGCTTTGGAAGGACGTCTACAGAGCCTCGGCGCTTGCGCCCTGCCAGGTCATTCGCGGGCGTTTGTGAACAAGGGCGATTACCACGACCTCCCAGCCATTGTACATACCTGTGTAGCTTGCTGGCTGCTGCCTTCTTGAAATTTGATCCCCTGCTCATTTCCGGCTCAGCCTGGCGCGCCACGACTGCCCATTACGCAGCAGCACAGCAGCTGCCCCCGTCTTGCCGAGTGTTTGAGTGGTTGCGAGATTTGGAGGGCAGGCTACCACGACCTGACCGAGGTGAGATCTGTGTTAATTCCCATTTCGCCGCTCCACACTGATCTACATGCATATGCTGAAAGGCCTCGCTCTCGGTCGCAGGGTTGCTTTTCAAGTTGGGTCGCCCGTAAGACACCCGCAGGTTTACCCCCAAGCTTTCAGACGCTGCGTCATGGCGGCAGCATCAGGTGGGCCCTGCAGCTAGGTCAGACAGGTGTTCACCGTTTTGTTTGTTGGCGTGCCTGCTAAGCTGGACTCCCAACTGGTGGAACCCTGGGCACTGTGGTTGTGTATACCTTGAGCATATGCCTTGTGTGCCTCCCCCTGTTTGTGCCAGCTGGTCTGCTCCTTCATATCCAAGGCTCTTCAACCAGGCGCTTCCCTTGCTGAAATCGTCTCCAGCCCTTGCTTGCCACTGCAGCTGACCAACTTCGCGAGCCCACCATCTTGGACATGGTGGTGACTGACCACCGCAACGCACTAGCTTTGCTAGACAAGTTTGAGCAGGTGGGATGGCTGCAGAGCACACTGGTTGGGTCTGGCCTGCAGGCTGGGCGACAAATGTTGCATTGTTTCTCCTTCTCCGCTCGGCTTCGGCCTGCTCCATCGCCTGGGGTTCGCTTGCTGGAGGCCAGTCTGACAGGGAGTGTTCCACTTCTCTGCAGGCATCTTCCAGCCAGGATAGAATTGGGATGGAGAACACGCTGAATGCTATCAGCATGGAGATTCTGATGCACTCTGTGGTAAGCTGGAGAGCTGCAAGCTGTGTTGGGCATGTGCCTCAGGAGCACCCTCTGAAACTAGCTAAATTCTGCTAGGATGCCTGTGTGTGTAGTGGCACAAGCCAGCCTGACGAGTGTGAGTCAGGTGCTTGGTAGAAGGATGGCGTGATGTGTCGTCAAACTGCTCAGTGCTTAGAGTGCAGGCAGAGGAGTCTGTTCTGTACCCTTTCATTGAGGAGCGGATGGGGGAGCAGGGCAAGGAGTTCAGTGAGGTGAGATCATCATACCTTGGGATGCTGGGGAGGTAGGGACAGGCTAGTAGCCTGTCTGCTATTGGAGTAGCGTTTGATGTCGGGCATACACGGTTCATAGTGGAAATTTGATATCATGTGCCGGCTGTGGCCTGTGCTTTTAATCAGTCATAGCAATGTTTCAGCATTAGCTTGGAGTGATACTGGGATTTGTTGTTGAGTTTGTTATTGTGCAGCCCACTAGCTTACTACCCGTAACTTTCGGTGCAGCATTCTCTAAGGGAGCACAAGAAGCTGGAGAAGGATTTGTTGGAGGCACTCCAGGCGCGCACTGAGGGTGGCCATGAGCTGATGGATGTTGTGAAGCAATTTAGGAAGGTGGGTATCCTGAGCATCTTTCATGTCCATAGCAGCTATCATGTCAAGTGCTATGTAGAAGTGGCTTTGCTGGTCGCTCACACGAGCGCTTGTTATAACGACAGAAGCCTGCCACTGTGAGGGTAGGGTATGAAAAATTTAGTCGTTCACAAAGAGGTAATTTATATTCGTTGGGAGTGTCGTATTATCATGTGTGGAGTGCTTGTACGATGGGGAGCCATGCTAGTGGGTCTTGCACAACTTGATCAAAAGAAAGTGATGTGATTTGTGCTTGCAGCACTTCGAGCACCACCTGAAGGATGAGGAGCAGGACTTCTTCCCTAAGCTGGTGCAGCAGGCCTCAGGTACACATAGGGTGGCGCTTGGCGATCGTCCACCCGAGCCCCTCTTAGAACTAGTAGTTGCATGGGTTTGACCCTCAATCAACACTGCCATAACACACGACCCATTGCCATAGCACATGACACATGAAAACCCAGGCAGCCTGACTGCTTGCCCTCAGTGGCCGTGCAGTTGAGAGGCCGGAGGTGCTTGAGTGCGTTGTACAGAATTGGTAGCCAAAGCCCGCATGGGTTGCAGCAGGCTTGATGGCCATGAATCCTTGCAGTATTACGTGGGCAGGGGATCACCTTGTGTGACTTCTTTGTCCTTTGCAGAAGAGGAGCTGACACAGCTAGGGCCACAGTTCATCCAAGCCAAGACCCAAGCCCCGGTAGAGCCCAGGGCAGAGCCTTGAGGAACAACAAGTAGTGACAGAAGAGAGCTGGGAAGTGCCACTATATAAGCCTTGTTAACGAGCAAAAAACACGTGTGATAGCATTGCTCCTCTAACTGAGAGAATGGTGAATACCCATTTCTTTTTGTGAGTCAAACTCGGTGGTTTTGTTGCCTGTCTGTTGGTATCCCAAACTGGTTACCAAGCGTTGTAAGGCATTTTGTTGAACCCTGGGTATCACAACCCATTACAGAGGATGAATGGGATGAGTTAGCCAGCATTGTCACCTGGCCGCGTGGGCCACAACCTCTGAGACTTTCCTAAACAAGCTATCTGTACCACATTTTCCAACCAGCCCTATCAGTACAACTCGCTTCTTTGTTTACACTACCTGCCACCCTCACTATGGTTGTACCACAAGCAACCACGAAATTCTGGCAAGAGCCCTGGCCTCCCCAAACAACAAAGACAACAGCACCTGAGCGGTACACTGCCCTTCACAATTGCTATGCCCTCTGCTGCCTATAGCTACAACAACACTGCTGTCAGCCTGCTTTTACATGGTGTTAGCCTGCTACTACATCCTGACACCAATCGTTATAAGAACCCAAAACTCAGTGTCCCTGCCCAGCAACAACTTCTCGCTGCTGCTGCTGTGCCGTTCTCCCAGCGTCAGCCACCCTGCTGCTGAGCCGGCGCTACTCTCTGTTGTCAAGCCGTTCTTGCAGTGTCCCCATGCTGCTGCTCCTGCTGCTTCTGCTGCGCCGCTGCAGCCTCCCGCTTGCGCAACATGGCCTCCGCGACTCTGCTGTTGGGCCTACGCCCCAGTGCCTGGGAAATGAATGCGCTGGCATCCACAAGCTTCTCCAAGTCCACTCCATGGTGGATGCCAAACCCGTTGAGCATGTACACAACGTCCTCTGTGGCCACATTGCCTGCGGGTATGACACATGGCAGCAGAGTCAGCGGGGTCACATGCCACTGCCATGGATGAGCACACTGCACATCCTTTGCGACAGGAGACGAATGTCGTGAGGTTGACACGCTGTGCGCCATGCTGTAGTCAAGCAGGGCATGGTAATAAACCCCCGTTCATGGCCCACCAGCGGTGATAAGGGTAACGATGCAGACCCTGTCAGGGCAGAGAATGGCCACACACCTGTGGCGCCTTTTGCGTATGGGCAGCCACCCAGGCCTGCGAGCGAGGAGTCAACTACTTGAACCCCCAACTGGAGCGCCGTCAGGATGTTCGCCAGTGCCTGACCTGCAAGCACTAGGGCCCAGCAGCAGTCACTCCTTGCAGCCACAGAAATAGCAAAAATGCTGCTTGAGCTCGGTGTCTTGACAAGACAACGCCCCAGCTTCTCATGAGAAACACAGCCCTTGCTGTACTAAGCCTGATAACAATGCCTCACAGCTTGATAGTGCCACCACGGCTGGCCGCTCACGAACACAATCCACAGCTTGTAGGTTTGGCTCACCATAAGTGTCATGCATATGTGCTCCCAGCTTGTCGACTGGCACTACCTCCTTGCATGCCTGCTCGCATCACAGGACAGCCAGGTAGGTTGATGATTAGACACATCTAAGGCTTGCGTGAAAATTCAGCGTGTCTGTAGAGCACGGACGGGATAACTGAAGACATAAGGGCGCGCCAGCGGAAGAGCCGGCAGGCGCCTAAGTTTTGCAGCGCGCCATTGCAACACATACCACCCTGACTTCCGTCAACCTTGGCTGATGCACAGCTGCTGCCGCTACGAATTCGCGTGGGATTCAGCAGGCAGGAAGGGAATGGCTGCCAAGCCTAGAAGCCCTGCCCCACAAGTCCACCCCCTGAAGCGCACCTCAAACATGGTAGCCACTGTGGCGGGGGTGCCCACGCCTATTGTGTCCCCCATGGAGACCTCGTAGCAGCCCATCTCGTACAGTCTCGCAGCCACCTCCGCGGCTGCCTTGGGCTCCACCTTGCCCTACACCAAGCGAGTTACGAGCGCCACTTGAAGGCCCCGGTTGACTGGTTCCACCACTGGAGTTTGGTACTGTTAATCCGCACCAGCCATGCCGCTAGGGCACTTTGTTGGACCCATTTGTGGGGAACTCGTGGCAGCAGGCTCAGGTGACGGTACACTGTTACACTACGACAGACTACTGTGCTGCAGGACATCAAGGCCGGGGTCACTGCTTGATAACTACTCACAATCAAGTGAACCTTCTAGCGGGTCTAAACAGTAAAAGAGCTTTGGTACTTTAGCTGCAAAGGTGCCCTGCCTACTTATAGCAGACCCCTACTGTCATGGACAGCACGCCTAGCACGCGTGGGCCCCACCCACTGACACGTTCACCTGGTATGGGCAGCCCACCACACAGGAGACGTAGCCCCGCACGGCCACGCCTTCCTGCTTAGCGGCTTTGGCAACCTCCTCAAACTTGCGCAGGCTGTCATCTATGCTGCAGTTGATGTTCTTGCGATTGAAGGCCTCACTCGCGGCGGTGAAAATGGCAACCTCGTTGGCACCTGCCTTGACCGCATTTTCAAAGCCCTGCAGGTTCCGCCCAACAAAAGATCAGCTTGCCAACATGCATACCCAGGCATGACCCACAGAATGCAAGGCATGCACTTTGAAAGGCAAGTGGAATGCCAAGCCAGCACTGGTGTAGCAGGTGCTCCTGGAAGGGGACGACTCCCATCTCTGGTCTGCTGCTGGCGCCACCTGCCTTCATGTTGGGCGCGAGGACAGGGTAGCGGACGCCAGGCCGCTTGGTCACGCGGCTCAGGACCTCTGCTGCATCTGCCAGCTGGGGCACCCACTTGGGGCTCACAAAGCTAGTTGTCTCGACCACGGGCAGCCCAGCGTTGGCCAGGCGCTCAATCAGTTCCACTTTGATCGCTGTGGGGACCTGCACAAATAGGGACCAACAGAGCGGCGCGTCCATTGACTGCGGAGGGCAACATGCGCACCTTCGAGGCCTCCTGACACTTCACCTGCAGCTGCAACATGACCCTGGGTACCCAAGCCGGTGTTATTGGGCGGGGCATGCTTGCTACCTGCCCCCAAGCCAGCTACCAGTGCGTTGTCACCTTGGTTGGCTCGTTCTGCAAGCCATCCCTGGGGCCCACTTCGACGATCGTAATGCTGGCAGGAAGGCTCCTCCCGAGAAACTCCTGCACGTCAGTGCTGCCAGTCATGACAGTCACCCGTAGCTTGTTAGCGAAGGTGGTATGCACAGTGTACGAGTAGTGTGCTGCCATCTCTCACCACGGAGGACTGGAGGGTTGACAAGGGCGCTTCAGCACTTTTGCTCCGTGCAGCCCGTCGCCACAGTTGTCGAAGCATCGTAGCTGCTAGAGGTTGCGCAAGAGCAGCTTCAGCACTAGCTCCGAGAGTTGCAAGCAAACAAACCAAGCTCCTCAGTCCGGTCGTGGCATGCCTGCTGGGGGTCCCAACTGGGCGGAGGCGCTGAGCAAGGCATCCTATGGCCCCCAGGAAGACCAGCCTCTGTTGTGCCTTTTGTGCCATGTGCGCCCAGCTTGGGATTGGGTGCAGACAAGGGTGTTTCTTCCCCTAGCTCTCTCAAAGGACCTTTGTGCTGCCTCTTGCAAGGGTTTCAGCTGAGACATGTCCGGTGGCACTAGGCGTGACTTTGGCATTCGCTGGCGGTCATGCTGAAAGCATTGTAATGATAAGAAGGTCTTTCTCCAGCGGCTAAATATCTTTTGGGGCCAAGCCTACTACCTTTCAGTTGAAGGCAGCCTTTGTTACTGGTGGCCGGCAGTGCTAACAGAGGAAGCTTTGCGACGCTGGATGGATGATCGGGACTTCTCTGGCTAAGTAATACGCTCCTCCCAATAGTGATAGTGCATAAGCTTGTTGCCGCTTAAGCGGGTAGGACGTTCTAGACTTCCATACTGACATTGAGGGATGCCTGCGTTGAACTAGTTGGGAAACCTACTGACTTACAGAGCATGGTCAGCATGATTGTCATCAAATACCTAAGTGATATGAAAGGAGATTGCAAGGAATACGTGAAAAATACCCCTATGAACACATTCATCCTTCAGAGCAGCTCTTGAAGCCAAGAAGCTATAGCCCACACACAAGTAGCACGCAAAGCTGCAGACGGAGAGCATGTGATGAGCTCAACCCATATGACACAGGAAAACTGCGGAATCAGGCAAGCAGTAGTCCTGGCCCCCTCAACCTGGATACAAGCTGTACCATACAGTCAAAACTAACACGAACAGCCGGTTGGTAAAATGATTGCACTACCCAACAAGTAACTGATATCATGTACCCAGGCAAGACCCTGCAACTCCCAAAGACGCGTCTCTGGCCAATCGCACATTATCAATGCATTAGCGATGCACACTGGTACCATCTCAGATGAACCAATTATAAGGGTACAGACCGCTTGCAAGCAGAAGAACTCAGGCCTGCTTACCGCTGCCCGCTCTCTAACACGCCCCATCCTACTCACAAACAACTAGGCTAACCATTTGGCTCTATTCACTCCAAAACCGAGAAGAGGCGGTGACTACCCTGTCCCGCTTTGAGCCTGAGGCGCAGGCGGCAAATTGTGTAGTTTGCGCCATCCAACTTGGCCTGGGCAGCGCCATACGCACTCTGGAGCTCGCAAAAGCTTTGCTGCAACCAGCAGAGGCAGAGGGAGGGTCAGAAGGCTGGCATTGGCAAAGTGTGGCCAGCAACATCAGGTGGTACAGACCCTGGCGACCACTGAAATGCTGAATCTGCTCTAACCTGCTCCTGCATACCTGCATATCAAGCTGCCAGGTACTGATAAATAGTCCAACCGCAGTCGCCTCTTGGGGCCAGGCTGCAGGGCGGCCCCCCACTGCTACCCTGGCTTGGCACACCCTCCACGCTTGAGCCTGCCTGACTCTCACCTTGAGGTCCTTATCTCCCACCTCCTGCAGAGCTGAGAGCTGGGCTTGCAGCCTGTCTGCCTTTGCCCGCAGCCCCTCAATCACTTGCTGCATGCCTGTCAGCGAGGATTCCATGCCGTAGGCCTCCTCCTGCAGCTGCCCAACCTCCTCAGCCTTGGCAGCCGCCGTTGCCTCTGCCGCTAGTCGCGCAGCCCGCTCCGCTGCCAAGAGCTGCTCATAGCGCAGTGTGAGCGCCAGTGCGTTCTCAGAGACGTGCTTGGTGCGGGAGGGGCGGAGCCAGTGCAGCACCCCGGTAGGGCTGTCGGGCTGGCTGTCGCTGTCAGAGCCATCGCTGCTGCCAGCACAGGATGTTTCCTGAGCAGCGGGTGCTGTACCGGCGCTGGCCTTCAGGGCCGCAATCGTCACCATAAAGCGGTGGACGGGCTCATCAGCAGCAGCTTTCTGGGGCGATGCCAGGCCGGCATTCATGGGGAGCTTGATATTTGGGATGAAGGAAGCCGGTGCCCCACAGGTGTCAGATGCTGCTTGCTGAGGCTGTGGTTGCACCGGCGTGGCCCCCTGCACTTGGCATATAAGGAGCTTCAAGGGGGGCAGACGGCAGTGATAGCCAACAACGCCTCCCAGGCTGAAGACATACTTTGCCATTGTGAGGGTTGTTACTGCCTAACAGCTGCCGGAGCCATATGCAGATCAAGTTGGTGCCTGACTGCTTGTAAGGTCCATACAGTTCCACGCATCCAGCGCCGGCGCAATCAACTGCTCAGGCACCTTACCTGCCCAAGCTTGCCCGTGCTCGACTTCTTCTTCCTGAATACCTTTCCCACGCGGAGGATGCCCGAGCTCGTTTGAGCTGCAGGGTGGGCAGACATATAAGTTTGTCAGCGTCATCAACGCCTGTGGGCTGTAACCCTCGACGTCCCTTGCACTTAGCGCTATCAAACACTGGTCTTCTGCCAACCAAAACGAAATCTGTGGGCCGCTGGGTCACGGACGACAGATGCAGACATCAGCCCTACAGGTCGCCTTACCAAGAAGCTTGGAGCGAGGAGACGGCTTCCAAGCAGCCGTGTGCTTCGAAATAGTGTGGCTGCCGGACGTCATGACGCTGCCAAAGTGTGGGAAGAAGCGATGGTTGAAGGTAGGCAGGAAGGTCACACCAAATAATAATACAAGGAGAAATGTGAGTACAATAGGGCAAGAAGGTGGGTAGACAGGCTTTTAACTCCGCGTGCTGTGCCTGCCAGCTGGAGTAGCGGGGCGGAGGCGCCAGTGCCAAATGGCTAGCACCATGGCTAGCACAGGCTGTGCACCCAGCATATAGCGGGACGCACCAGCGGCAAATGCAGAATGTGAAAATGCAGAAGTTGCCCCACCCAGATTCGAACCCTGGCGTGTTCCATTAAGACCACAAGGTTAAAAGCTGCCAGCTAACCGGGCTGGGGTGGCTAGCACGGACTGGGCCGCAAAAGTTGGCAAGCACTCTCCGCTAGCCACTGGGAGCAGCCTTGAGAGCGTCGCATCACTGTACCTGTAGCACCGTGTGTGACTGTGATACAAAACATTGAAGGTAAGTTATTTATGTGCAACGCCCCCAAAGTCGCACAAGTGTTAAGCTGGTGCTATTAGACTGCCTGCAGTGTGTAGTGGGGCCACGGCTGTAAGCTCTCACGGTTCGGGTCAGTCTAGGATGTGTGACTGATATAGCGAGGAACGACGTTGCTGGGGCACGATTGTTGGTTCATACAGTAACAAGGACACTGCAGCACTGCCTCCTTTTTGCTGCAGTGCTTGTTGACCATGGCAGGCAACGTGAACAGAGGTGCAAGAAGATTGTATTGTTGGGGTTGCATAAGTCTGTAACTCTGGGCTTGCCTCAGCTTTCATCTGATATGTCCATTAATTAGATTAGGCCACTGGAACAGCAGGCAGACCTGGAGCTTGAGTACAGTCCGTAGATAGAGGGATTGCCTGGTAGGAAGCCAGCAGGGAGCCGCATCAAGCACAGCAGGCGTATAGACAGGCAGACCGGCTGGCAGGTCGTTCTGAAGAAGGGAAGCAGGCTGTACTTGTGGATGGTGGGAGACAATGCGAACACACAGTGCGAACAGAGAAGGGGCAAGGGTGAACGGGCTGGAATTGTTGATTGTAAAGCATGCTCTCAGCCTTGCATAATTTCGACTGCCTGGGTACTTGACACGGTGAGGGTTGTACGCTGAGCATCGAGTCGGACAGATGTTGCTGCATTCCAGGGCTGTGGACACAGCCATAACCTCTGGAAGGCCTTGACTGGACACTTGCTTGACAGCTCTTACTGAATCCTTACATAAATCGCAGGGTCGCACGGAAGTCTAAGCCCCGGACCTCAAGGCCGAGCCTAAGTGAAAAATACTGTGTGTAAGGATACCTAGTAGACCTAGCCCTCACTTGAAAGTTCAGGTTTAACAACACAGGTCCCTGGCCAGCGCAGGGATCAACAACAAGCTCACAAGCCAAGCATAACATAGACGCATCCAGCTGCTACCTCAATCCAACACAGTTCGCTTAGGACGACAAGAGTGAATATGTGCCAGAGCACAGGAAAGGGTATAATGACGAAAGGAGTGTAAGCTTGCAACAACAGCAGGTAAGCAAAAGACAACTAGTCGGGCGGAAGTCATGTCCCCTCACTTGAAAATTGCTGCTCACACGGCCAAGCCCTGAGCAGCAGGTGACTGGGGTGACCCTTGTGTCTGACACACACCCGTACCCAAGAAACACCCTGCAACTCCGAAAGACGCAGCTCAGCCAACCATATTATCATCGGTGGCTTACGACACATTGAGACAGTTCAAAATGCTCTTAACCGTACAAACAAGGCTTGACAACATGGAAAGGCCACCAGGACCTGCTTGAAAATATCCTTGCCCAACAGATACAGGTGGCTAAATTGTCACCTGCTTGTTCTGGGCAAAGGAAATGCAAGGAGCACTACTGTGCCTGTACAGCCCGGAGCTCAGCCCTCAGGCGTACAACCTCATTCATTGCCTTTCCCAGCTTCGACTTGGCACCACCGTACATGCGCTGGAGTTTGAAAAAGCTTCCCTGCAATACAAAAAGTCCGCGATTAGATAGCATGTGGCACCCGTGCAGGGAAAGTACGCTACACGAACGCATGCTCATGCACAATCTGCAGCTACTTCAGGCGCAGCGGTGTTAAACCCAGAGAAGGTGAAGGACTGTGCTACAACCTACGCTGAGTTAAGTGAGCTGCCAGCAACGGCCTGCACACAGTACATCCCACAGCAAGGGCCACTGCCCAGCAGGCACCAAATCCTCGATGGGCAAGCAGCTGTCCCTGCCATGCATCACACACCTTGAGCTGCTCGTAGGCGACCTCCATGGAGGGAATCTGTGACTGCAGCTTGTCCACTTCTGTCTGCAGCTCCTTGTTCACCACCCGCAGGCTGGCCACCATGTTCTGGGCATCAACCAGCTGCTGTGCTAGCTCCTGCTGCTCGTTGTTGGCATCTGCCGCTGCCGCTGCAACCGCAGCTTCGGCTGCTGCCTCGGCCGCTATCCGTGCCGCCCGTTCTGTTGCCAGCACTTCCTCAAAGCGCAGCGTGAGGGCTGGAAAGGCGGATGCAGCGGCCGGGAGGGACCATGCCCGCGACGGGCGATGCCAGTGCAGCACCTCGGTGGGGCTGTCGGGTGGGCTGTCACCATCGTCACACCCATCAGGGCTGCACTTGTCGAGTATGGCGGGGGCATAGACGCTCGTCTTAAGTGGCGGCAGCAGCACGACTGTCGGCTGCAAGGCCTTTGGAGAGGCCATTTCTATCGAGCGCGTGGAGTTCCCCTGGAGGGCCAGCGCTGTGACCACAGGCTCTGGCAATCGCTTGCTGCCAGCTGCTGCCTGCCGCGGCTCCACAAACACAGGTGGGGCTTCCTGCAGCCAACATTCTGAAAGGGTCAGTCGTGAATCCTTAACCCATTCCCGACGGGAGGGGAAGCTGGGAGGGAAGGCAAAGCCAAACGCAGAGCGCTGCCAACCTCAGGTCCAAGGCATTGACTTGGGCTACTGATCAGCAGCCCGGCGTCACCACAAAGCCTCCTCTGTGCCTCCATTATGCCACCCACCTGTTCAAGCGCCTCCCTACTCCATCTTTTACTAAGAGACTTGCCTACAAGAAGGAGCGCGGAAACGACTCCGGCTGCAGCAAGTGGGACACAAGAGTCAGCGCCAGCCATGAGCCGCGGGGATGCAAAACACGGCCGCAGATCCTGGACGCAGAGCTTACAAACAGAAAAGCTTACCACAAAGTATAAGGACCAGGAAGGAGTCCAAGAATGAGCTGGGCTGGACCAGAAGACCCAGCATCATGACGACTGTAGTATGGCGCGGAGGGTGGCTGTAAGCTGCGGGTGTTGTGCTATGTAAGTGCTCAAAGCGTGTCTAACGTAGACTCTTGGCTTGTCAAAAACAAAGGAAGCGCAGAGCCAGCGAGGCACTTATGGCACGCGGTGTAGAAGGTGGTCACTAGCTTCGCGCGTGAGTGCTGGGGAGGCATGCTGCGTTTCACGTGGCATTTGCGTCATCCATGGGCATAACTATCTGGATTCTATCTGCGGCTAGATGCGTTCTGCTGGTGATGCCTCAAAGGTGATAAACGTAATACCTTCCAGGGCCTCTGGGTGTGCCAGCGACCACCATGCTGCTAGCCCTAAAGTGTGGCCTGACTGGAAGTACACTGCGGAACTTTACCCTCCTTGCTTGCGGAACATGTTCATAACAAGAGGGTCAGCCACATATCCAGGGATCATAGGGAGCACCATATCTTTGTGCAAGCCTACTGCGCTGGCACTGGCTCTGCAGCTGCTGGCTCCCCACCGGCACCACCACCCTCCCGTGGGGCACCCCCTCCTGCAGCTGCTGCCCCCGCGTTGGCTCCTGCTGCTGCTGCATTCCCGCCCGCACCAGCAGCAGGAGCTGCCCACGGCTGCGCCTGCTCAGGGGCCCCATGCCGCTGTTGTTGCTGCTGCGCTGCTGCTCGCTGGATGTTAGGCTGTGCAAACAGTGCCCGAACGAGGGCGGGCGTCCGCAGTGGCCTTCGCCCCGTCATTCTGGGGTACACATCTTCTAGGAAGTAGTAGGCGTGGCCTGCAAAACAGAACAACCTTGCCGAGAGTAAGGACACAGTCTTGACGGCACTGGATTGAACCTACTTCGGCACCTACCTTGGCTCGACCACCTGCTGTGGCACAGCTTGTCTCACTGCCGAGCCGCACCAATACTCATGCGTGCTCAACCCATAGCAACACACTCAACAAACAACAAAGAGCCACTGCCTTGCAGCCATCCGCCGCCGCCCAGAGTTGCCAAGCAAGCGGCGGCCCACCAGCACACTGCACACTGGCCAGCTGCCCTGTCAGGGAGCAGGCCCTTGCACACACCTGCCGCCATCCCCATCAGGTCCATGACCGGGCTGCCTCCCAACATCACAGAAAACGCCAGCAGCACCCACGGCAAGTAGGGCGCCGTGAAGTTGAAGAAGCCCAGAAAGCTCATCTGCACATACTGATGCCGACGCCCCCAGACATACACCTGCAGGCAACGCCAGCAGCAGGAACCGCCCTTCAAAAGGCCGCATCACAACCGGCGCGAATGCTCCTTGAGCGTAGGCCCTCGCCGGCCCTATGACCTGCCAAAGTTGACCATCCATTTCCTACCCGCCTGGAGGCGACTCCCGCGAGCACGACTGGAACTTCACACGAGCAACTCACCATCATGAAGGTCAGGGCTGAGCCTAGGAACTGCACGTTCACAAAGGGCGCCATGAGGGTCAGTATCGTTCCACCAAACAGCAGCATCCATAGGAAGTCCGCGCTACGGTTGCGGAAGGACCCCTCTTCTAGGGACTTGCTGTACTTGACAAGGAAGTACGTTTGGAAGAAGAAGTCTATACCTGCATGAAAAACAGTTGCATAGCATGTTCGAAGGTGAGGCCATGCAACATGTAAACCGCTTACTGTGTAGGCACTTGAAGCGACCGTCGGGCTTGCGGAGGGCTGCAGCCCCTTCAAAGGCGCAGCTGGTATATCAACTCACTCATAGGACCAAAGTAACAGAAATTTGATAGCAGGCGCCATAGCTCCAGCTTTTTCCAAATGAGCCGGGCGTTGAAGTATATGTTAAAGGGTGAGATAATCTGCACAAGAGCAGGGAGCGCTGGAAAGATCTGCTCAAGGCACGGCTTGACGACAGAGGGGCAGTTGCTGAAAATAAAAGCCTTCAAGGGTTAGCAGGCGCACCTCCAGCGAGCAAGCTGCAGTTGTGATCAGGCATACTGTAACATAGCCGCGTGTAATCACGGGTAACTCCTTGTATCTTGCAACTATATCAGCCATGCTGCAGTTTGGCCGCTTACGCCTTAGTGTCGAGTGTCCAAGATTGGATACAGAAGGGTGGCCTGCACAAGACTATGTATCGCAACAACGAATACATGCCACGGTAACACCCACCTCACCTCCTAAACAAGTCGAGGGGGTAGTGATTTTCCAAGGCAGGTCTGCCTACGTGTTCAGGTACAAACGTGTACTGCTCATCCCGTTGGGAATTCTTGGCACATGATCAGACATGCTTGGAGCTAAAGCAGGACAAGTGAGATGGCTCGGAGAGTTTTCAAGGCCATGCGAGGCTGCCGGTCCTCAGGCTCCAGCAAGCAGGTCCCCAGGATGCCACCCTGCTGCCCCCGCTGGCCTCACTGGGGAGTGTCACAGTCCAGCAACTTGAGGGCGTGAGTTGAAGGCAAGGAGAGTGCCGTTGCTGTTGCATTGGCGGAGCCTTGCAAGGGTCAGCTTGCCTTCGCTGGCCCCACCGAGACGCTCAGCAGGCAGTCTGGCTCAAAACAGGCGCGCAGTGCACTATGTAGTGTACGACACAACTGCCGACACGCGCCATCAGATAACTTTCATGCCCGAGATGCGCGTGCTGCGCATGGACACCAGCTGCACCGCCGCACCCACCAGCCCCAGTCCCGCCAGCACTCTCAGCCCACCCAAGTCTGCCAGAAAGAACGCCAGCAGGTTCAGTGGAGCCAGCGCCAGCACCAGCGCCACGTGGCTGGAGGTCACGGCCGCCACGCCCACCGCCGCGGGGCTTGCAATGCCGGCGCCGCCTGCGGCTCTCCTGCCGCCCCACAGGTGTCGCAGCAGCTCCCACTGGCTGGGCAGGCAGGCCGCCAGGCACAGCAGGTTCTTTGTTATATACCACACCGTGCCAGCATCCAGGGCTGCTAGGGTGATGTCCCCGAAGAAATACACCCAGACTAGCTGGTACAGCAGGGAGAGGACCAGGTAGGATGAGGCAGCAAAGACGGGTGGGAAGTAGCGCCGAGCCTCGGTGAGGGCGCTGAGCAGGATGGGGTCCTGATTGAGCAGCAGCAGCAGGGGCGCCAGCACCAGGATGCCTGCAAGCAGGGAGAGGGAGAAATAAGTGGGAGGCGGGCTGCTCGGCTAGTTGGTGGTTGGTGCAGCAACAAGCCTTACTGCACCATGCCGTGCTATGGTCCTGGACACGTGCAAAGGAAGGAGCATGGCAGCAAGGAATCCCTATCTATGACTTTTTGAACACATGTCACCACTGGCGGCTCTGCAGGTAGTATGGGGTGCGGCGGCAGGGCCCAAGGCTGTCCAGACTGTGCAGACAAGGAGTCTCACCGGCATCATCGCCCCCTGTGAAGCCGAAGTTGAGGACCACCCCCAGCACAAAGGCTGCCGTGGTGACCAGGTTGCCGCACGTGGGCACCCAGGCCAGGCCCTCGTTATTCAGACGCTGCACGGCCGCCCCGCCAGAGCCCTGCAGCAACAGCAAAGTTGTCCAGCGACGCGGACCCGGGGTCGTAGAGTGCGTACAGCACCATGGCATGCAATCTGCCAGCAGCTGGCTGTAACGGCTTCCTGGGTCCTAGCACAGTGCCTGCGTTGTGAGACACCTTGCCGCTTAAGTTCACCACTAACCCAGCCACCCTCCTCCCCCTCCTTCCCGCCGTGCATCATGATCCCCAACCTCTGCTGTGGGTCCCCTTGCCGCCCGCACTGCTCAACTGCCAAACCTGACGCTGCCAACCTGGCTGCACCACTCCACTCCATCCCCGCCCAGCGCGCTGGCCTCACCTGCAGCACCGCCTTCCCCGTGCCCGGCTGCAGCGCGTACAGCGGCATGCACTGCCCCAGGAAGCCGGCCGCCTTGCCTATGTAGCTGGCATCCACCCCCAGGCCCAGCGCCCCGGAGGGCACGCGATGACGTGGCCCTAGCGCCCCTGACACCGCCCCCGACACGCGCAGCTTGAGGGCAAAGGCCAGCAGCAGCGCCTCACCAGCAAAGACAGCGAGGACGGCGGACCTGCATGCGGTTGTCAAGGACCTTTGATGCCAGGACGGGTGGGGGTGGCACCAGCACGACCCTGCAGTTGCTACGTTTAAGGGGAGCTGCCTGCCCCTTCCATGCAGCGCGCCTTCAGTGCAGTGGTGGGCAAGGAACAGGTGTTCGCCACAGGTGACAAGGACGTATGCTGCTCCCGCACAGGCTTCCTTCCTGGCCGCTGCCATTGCTGAGCAAGTCTGGTTGGCGCAAGGCGACCGGCCCTTGCACAAAACCATCGCAGCACGCAGGCACATCAGGTGCAACAGTCTTGTCAACGCAATGTTTCGTGGGCGTAGTGGGTGTGATGTCCAAATGCCTTCCCCTGGCTCAGTCACTCATGCAAGCCACGACAAGCATGACTTGCACGCCGGACCAACACTTCACCCCTCCACACGCCCCGTGCGACAACTCTTATCCTAGGCTAAACCTGCATTCCCCGCGCTCCCTGCGGTTCTCACCTGACCGCCTCCCTTCGCTCTTCGTCCACTTCTCGGAAGCCGTCCGGGAAAAGGCGTTCAGCCTCGGCCGGCAGCGGCGGCAGCGCGCTGGCAACCTGCAGGGGAGGGCACGCAGCCACTTTTGTTATCTTCAAAAGGCAGTCACTACTCAACCTACATCGGCGCCTGCCTGGGAGGTTGGCTTATGCGGGCATAAGCCAACGGACCCTGCCACAGCACTAGCCTCCGCGCAGCAACACAGGAGCCGGGTAGCAATCGACGGGAAGCAAATGGGGCGCTGCTCAAAAGACCAGCTAGGCCACCAAAAGCGTCAACGTCTCGGCATCAGCCCGGCACGGGACTTGCAAAGATGCCCCTCGCAGACCACCTACTGCGCAAGGCGCCCTGCCACATTCCGGGCCAACCCTCCGGCATCCCCACAAGCCTCCCTTCCCAGGGCCAACCCACACCTGCGCGACGACCGCCAGCGGGAATGTGGCCGCCCAAGTGAGTGCCAGCAGCGGCAGCAGCACCGCGCTGCTCTGCCCCGGCACCTGCAGCAGCACCATGAACGCCGCCACCACCAGCGCGCTGGCCACCACACAGACCTGCAGAAGGGAAGGCGCAGCCAGCAGGAGCTCAGCAGGTCAGCACTCTCAGCTCAGTCAGCGAGACGTGAGAAGCAGCCCGCGACCTAAGCCTCGCTCCTAGCAGTGGGGGAAGCGGCCGTTCAAAATGGCTGGTTGCGTACAAGGCTGGGTGGCCGCTTGCAAAGACCGCAGCCCGGTGCACAGTCCTGGGGTCCAGCTGATGCACACCAACTTGCTGATGAGCAGGGGAAGAGCTGCTCAGTGGCAAAAATAGCCTGCTGTCAGGCCCGGTGCACCCTTGCAAGAATGAAAGACCCAGTGCCAGTACCACGTCCCTGCCGAACGCCAGCAACCGTCTAGTCGTGCCACGCCATGCACCCTTGTAAGTCTCAATTGTACGCGGCAGGCTCCACCTTTGCGCTGCCAAGCCCCAGTATCTGCGCACACACATGCCCCACCCACCTGCAGCATGCGCATGCCCGGGAAGAAGTCCAGCGCCAGGTAGGCGCCCACCAGCCCAGCGCTCACAGCAGCCTGTGCCAGCCGGGCCCCCGCCAGCCGGTGCGCCGCCACGCGGGAGGTGAGCGCGGCGAGGCCAAAGAAGACGGCAAACACCAGGAACCACAGCGGCCAGTGCTCACGCCGACGCAGCCCGCTGCCTGCAGGGGGGAAAGCGG
>BBXU01002138.1:0-28217 GCA_001598975.1 Parachlorella kessleri
GGGGCAGCCAGGGCTGAAGGGGAGCAACTAAGGAGGGTCTGGTTGCCTGGCCATCCACCTCAAGGGAACTTAGAGCAGGGCGGGTCCATCGGCGGATGTGCACGTTTAAAGCAGGAGGGGAACCGCCGGCCTGCGTGCCAATTCGCTGGAGATGAGCCAGAGCTAATTGTTCCCAGCCAGCTGCTTCCGGACTGAAATCCCCTGGCACCAGAGCGGGAGTGGAGAAGAGGTATAAAAGCTTCTCATTAGATGCAACACAGCCTGCCTCCCTCCCCGCGCCGAGGAGCAGCCTGTGCACAGCCAGCACACCTTCCAGCCAGCCTGGCACACACCTGCAGTGCGCCCACCCACGCACCGTAGATAGCTACATCGTCCTCCTCATGGTCTGGTGTGTGTTCCTCGTTCCACAGCCGGGGGCAGAACCCGAAGGGCAGCTGGGGACACTCCGCACCCCCCTGCACCCAAGGAGCTCAGAGGTGATACGGCCAGTGTCCTGGGTACAAGCCTGTGACCCGAGGGAAGCCTCGACAAGCCCACCCAGCACGCAGACCTCTAGGTCTAGGGCTAGGCCCCTGCCATCGCACCGGTCACCAAGGTACCCAGCGTCACGCTCCTGCCCGCACACCTGCCCACCCAGACAAAGGGTGTGTGCGGACAGCACCCCCGCAACAAAGAAGACCATGGGCCAGTAAGCCAAAGCGCAGCCCCACTCTCGCGCATGAGGCTAGGCTGACCGGTGCTGCGCAGCCGACAGCGGGCCCCCCACCTTGATGGGCAGCGGCGGCCGCAGCAGGATAAGGAGGAGCCCAAAGGCGGCGGCCAGCATGAGGCCCCGCTTGGCGGCAACCGATTGGCTGTAGTAGCGGGACACCAGGGGCAGGCAGCCCGCAGCCATGCACAGCACCTGCAAACAGGGCAGGGCAGGGTAGGGTGGGTTGGGCCAGTGAGAGTAGGGAGTGGGGATGCCACTGTGGCTGTGACACACAGGGGTAAATGCCTGGGATTGGTACACAGCCGTGCAGCCGCCTGTGCACGGCCGTGACAGCCTTTGCATGGCCGGCAGGTGAACGCAGCAGGCACAAAGCACAGTAGAGAGCCAACAGCTAAAACTTGGGAGGGCATGGCAAGTTGGCACTCAGGCCGGGCGGTGCACAATCCGCCTCAACCAGCTAGAGCACACCCCACGGTCAACACAGTCCAGGAGGGGACAGAGCAAACCTCACCAGCAGCCCAGCGACCAGTGCCTCTGAAGGCCGCCTGTCGAGCAGCGACCGCGCCACGTCAAAGACCGCAAAGCGCGCGGCGATGACGGCCAGCACCACCAGGGCCACGGAGGCCAAGGCAAGGCCCGGGCGCAGGCGGGGCGGGGAGGAGGGGGAGGGCCGCGCGGGCTGCCCGGGCCGCGCGCGGCCGGTGAGCAGCAGGGGCGGGGTGGTGGCTAGGAGGAGCAGCAGGGCTGGGATGGTGAGCTCTGCCTGCAGGGAGGCAGGCAGCCAGGAAGACCATTTGGTGACGGGATCCTGGGTGAAGAGGGCATCAACAGCCCCACACCATAGATGGCAGACGGCCCACTAGGTCCCACGTCCACCACACGCCTTGCTGCTCCACTGCTCACCCCTCCCACCCCACCCCCGCACCATCTCTCACTCACCTCGGGCAGCACCAGCATGGTGAGCTTGGCGCAGTAGATGCAGGTGAGCAGGTAGGAGGTGACCTCGCTGACCAGCCCCGCCTCCCACAGCTTGTGGCCCACCAGGAGGCCCACGGCTGCAGGCAGGCGGCAGTGCACGCAAGCGTGTTGAAGTACACCAAGTACAGGAGATCACAAGGCAGCAACCGTGATTTGCCATGAGCAAGGTTTGAACACTTGTGACCACAGCATTGGCAGCAGGGACTGGTATGTGTGTGAGCTGCTCCATCCGCTGCTATCCAGCCCGCAGGGGAGGGTGAAGGAGCGGCGCTATATAGATATGCTTTTGCAGTGGGTCGCTTCAGCGGGACGAGCTGTGAACCAAAGGGATGTACTGCTTCCTGTTGCACAGCACCGGCAGGAGCAATAACGTAAGATGGGGGGCGCCCTTGCCCCAACTCGCAGCCCGGGCTGATCTGAAGTGCACGCACCTGATGTGACCCCGACCACGTATGCGGGGTACATGGTGTGCACATTGTGGGTGATGTCCTCGTGGTCGCCGCCATACAGCTGCTCCTCCAGCACACACACTAGCATGGCCTGCAGACAAGCAATCAGGACCCTCTCGGCCCTGCCTGCCGTTTGCTAGGTACCTCCAGAGTGCACCAGCGCTGGTCCATAGCCGTCGAACCCCTATGAGATACAAGCGTGCATGGCACGATGCAAGCCCCGGCCTGAACGCGCGGACAGTATCCAACTCGGCTAGCGTGCAGTCTCAAAGCCCGCCAAATGGCCACCAAAATGCACCCGGGCCGCCACGTAGCCCCGCGAGGCCGCACACGCAGGCATAAAACTCAACTGGCAGGCCGCTAGCAGGACCCCCCGCCCGCCCTGCCTACCTACCTGCACCACTAGCAGCGGCCCCACAAACTTGGTATGCACCCGGGCATGGACCATGCCTGGCAGCAGCGCGGCAGGGACAAAGGCTGCAGCTATGAGGCCGCACAGCGTGCGCAGGTGCATGTGGCCCAACTGGATGTCCAGGAAGAAGAAGTGGTGGTAGATAAACCACAGGCCTGCAGGGGAGGGGGGAGGGAGGGGTGGAGCAGCAGCCATGGGTTTTGCACAGTCTGTGAAGGCACCTAGGTTTGGAAAGGCTTCAGGCGGTCAAGATCGCGACCAAGATGGTCATTGGCACGGGGATCACAGCATCCCAACCATAATGGTTCTTCCAGGGCGAATGGACTCAGCATTCTTGCTGAGTTGAGATTGTGTGGGCAGGGAGCATGTCACCCTAAGGTTGCCAGCTCCGCCCGACAGCCTCACAACCAAATCTTCCCCTCCTCCTGCGAACCCGGGACCGCAAAACGACCATGTGGTGCCAGGTTCACAGCACGGCTGCACGGCCCCCGCAACCGCACTCGCCACCCCTCCTTTCTCAGCACTACCCCAGCGGCACCTGTGAGCAGGCCGCCTATGACAAAGAGCAGGTAGTCGCGCAGGGTGCGGGTGTCGTAAAACATGGACAGCCCCGCGGCCGCCAGCAGCGGCGCGGGCAGCGCCCAAATGGGCACGCCCGTGGCCAGGCTGCCCAGCGCGGCGCTGATCATGAGGAGCGGCCCCAGCAGCATGCCTGCACAAGCGCAGCACCACCGGCTTGCTAGCGGAGGTTTGCAGGCGAGCACGGATGCCTGTCAGGAGGCGGATCGCGGGGTTTGTGGAGCAGGGCAGGGGCCACGGCCTGCTCCATGTTCCAACCCCCCCAGAGAGCTCCTTCCAGCCTTCGACCCCCCGCGCACCTCACCAGATCACAGGTGAAACCCTGACTCCCACGCTGCCAGAACCACAAGCCACAAGCCGATCCCAACAGGGGACACTTGGCGTGAAACTAGGTCTGCTCGCACACGCACATGCAAGGTCCCCGGCTGCGGCAAGACCACCAGCGGCGAGCCAGCGGGCCGGCCCACAGCCCCGGACTCACTCTCCGTCTCATGGCCCAGCGCGCCCGAGAAGTGCAGCAGCACCAGGGCGGCCAGCCCATACAGCACCAGCGTGGCCGCCAGGTAGTTCCAGGGTGGCGCCAGGTGGATGTACTGGCCCAGGGAGTAGAACACGACGCGCCCCTCCAGCCCCGCCAGGAAGACTGCCAGCGAGGACAGCAGCAGCAGGCGGCGGAGCGCGTCCACGCTGCGCCCGCTGCCCACCCACCACAGGCCATCTGCAGGGATGGGGCCAAGGGGCACCAGCTGGGGCTTGGATGAGGGGAGCACTGCCATTCCAGCGGCGGCCCGGCCCACCGAGGCCATGCGTAGCGGGCCACATGTTATTCTGATGTTTAACGCATGAAGTGATGCGTTGTGGCTGCTGTCCATGCTGCCATTACTCCGCTCCACTAGTCTGCCATGCGGGTTTTCCCCATCAGGTTGGGCAACCTGCACCAACTTCACCCCCTTGCTCTCCACAAGCCAACACAGAGCCCACAACCACCGGGGGTACAGGGTTACCAAACGAAAGGGTTACCTGGCAAGCAGGTGACGAAGAGCAGTGGCCCAGCGCCCAGCAGCAGCAGGCTCCACAGGTGGAACCACTGCAGCAGTACGGCCAGGTGGGTGGCGCAGTACACGCCCGCCGGCAGGCACACCACCAGCAGGAAGGCCAGCGCCCCGTCTGACCGGTCCTGGACACAGCTGGCCTGCCGAGAGGTACCCCCTGCGGAGGAGAGATGCACCTACTGAATCAGGCAGGTCGCAGAGCATACCCAAGCGACATGCACATGGCAGATGTTGTCATGGGAGCTGTGGTTCGCGCCAGCCGAGACACCAGCGCACGACAACATGAAGGCCTGCAGCTCATATCCTGTGACAGCACTGGCCTCCGGCCACACACAATCTACCCTCCCTTCCTGCACGGATCCCGCTTGGCTGCCAAGCACCCCTGCCACACACGAGGCGAAGCACGAGACCCTGCAAGATCAAGCTGCCGCCCGCTCAGCTCAGCTCAGCTGGGCTCACCCAGGGCTGTGTCCCGCTGCGACTGGAAGGAGGAGGGCAGCGGCCTGCCAAACAGGTAGTAGCCCCCGCAGAGGACAGCGGCAAGAAAGTAGGGGGCGTTCGACATGCCCACCCCCTCAGCCAGTCCCCAGGTGATCACCGCGGCTGACACGGGGATGCACCTGCGGCCAGCAAGCACTCCCACGTGGACGAACACCTGAAGGACCGACTTACGTCAGCATGGCCAGGTGGCCATGCGGTGTAAGGCTAGGCTAGATTCATACTTGATAGGACCAATGACAGCTGCTGCATGGCAGGTTGAAAGGCACTTGCAAGGAATAGCCTTGACAGGCTTGACGGTCCCACACGCATGCCGCCAACAGCTGGCTAGCGCATAGAGGTGCTGCATCCTCTGGTGGTGGCCATGTGCCTTAGCCTCTCCAGGTGCAAGGGGCACCTAGCACTTGTGCCGGGGACCCAGCTCACCCTGTCAGCAGCAGCTTTTCAAACGCCAGGACCACGGCTGGGTACTGCAGCTGTAGAAAGCGGAACTGCAGGGTAGCCCAGAGGCCTGCCAGGACAAGGAAGTGCATGTCAGCTGTGTTGGGCACACGGCTGCTCATAACGGGACGTCAGCAGCAGGAGGAACCACCACCAGCAGCATCCAGCGATAATAACAACAAGCAATAACCCCCCCTCCCGCGTGTCTGACACTGCAACTCTTGTCACAGCGGCCCTAATCTCCAAGCTTGCGACTCGCACCCGTCAATGCCAGTGCCAAGGCGTCCACAAGGAAGCCCAGTGCCGACAGCATCAAGCTGTGCTGCCACCCCAACAGCAGCGCGTCAAACAGGAGGCCGGAGTTGGCGATGCCCAGTGTGAGCCAGGCGGCCCCAAAGGCCCCCTCCTTGTAGCGCAGGGCATCCAGGATGTAGATTGCCGCGCCGCCCACCAGCAGGATGCTTGCCACTGCGGTGCCGCCAAAGCCGGCGAGCATCGCCAGGCAGGGGAGCAGCGCCAGTGCCACCCGACCATTGTACTGGAAGGGGCCTGTAGCACAAGGAGAGGGACGAGCATGCACATATTGGGCACCAGCCATATAGGCAGCGTCATGTGGCTCGCAGCGGCGCTTACAGAAGCAGGGGACAGGAGCAGGGGTACGTCCCCGCGTGCCAAGCAGGAAGCTGACTCCCAAGTGTGCCAGGCACGCTTCACTCTTGCACGAGGCTAATCCCACATGATAAACTGTTCTGGGCAGCTGGTACTGGCCCCATCCTGTCCCAGTACTTGCCTGGTGTGAATCGAATGCCGCCCTTCCTGCTTACACCGGGTTGCAAGGGTGTACCAGCACCGTTGGCACTAGACATCATCTTCCCGGGTCACAGCAGCAGGCGCCGGGCGTTCCTTGGGTCATTGATCAACACAAAAGAGCGAGATCCAGAACAAGGGGCAACTTGCGAGCTAACTCATATCCAAGGTCAATTCAGAAGATGCAGACTCTTCACACAAGCATGCACAAGACTTTGGAGAGGCCTGGAGGTCCCGCCAAGGCAGAGGTGTTGCCCTCAAGGTACTAGCACATGCCAATAACACAATGTTTTTCATCGTTTAGCCCCAGACCCCAAACTAATGCGGGGCTACTATTGCAAGTCCCTCACAATGACTTGATCACAGGGTCTCGCAGCACCGGAGATGCCGTAAGAACTTGGGCAACTTCGAACCATGAGCATGAGGAACATACTTTGGATCCTCAGCGCCTTGCTGGCAGCGTTTTCCCTGCTGGCTTGCCTGGCCCGCCTGCACATCCCTCCAAGGATTCACAGCCGCATAGACGCTGCTATCAGGGACCAGATAGTGTGGCAGCAGAGCTCCCCACCTGCTGTTGAGAGTAGGTGGCTCACCTTCCGATTCTATGGCTTCACACACAAGCCAGGAGTCATCACCCCCACCCAGGCCCCACTCAGTGGGTCTCAAGCACCAAGTTGCCCTTCTGCTTACAGAGCGCTTTGCGCGTGACAACCACCCAGGGGATTCGCCGGTGCATCTACGCCTGTTCCTTTTCAACATAACAAACCTGGAGGAAGTGCAGGCCGGAGCTAAGCCCATACTGGTGAGCTGCCGCCCTTTGTACCAAGTTGTGCGTTATCAGTGTGAGTTGGTAGGGGCGGGGTTTCCTCCTCCCCTCACTTCTTGCATAAACTTATGGGCGGCCAACATTGTCACTCACAGCAAGGAGAACGTTTCAGCACCCCCTTAAGCTCCAGGCCAGGAGCTTGGTAGTGCTGGGAGGCCTCCTGACTAAACTCTCCTCCATCTATGGTGGTGTTCAGGCAGAGCTGGGGCCCTACACTTACGTGAAGCACCGCGTGAAGAGGCACGTTTGGTTCAGCCCTGACGGGCGTGTGAAGTTTAAAGAGTACAGCTACCACCTGCCTGCCCCCGAGCTTACCAACGGCTCCCTGGACGACCTGGTCACCACCCTCAACATACCACTTGTCGGTCAGTTGGCACCGAGGCACTTACCCTAGTGGCAGCAGGCAGCAAACAGTGCACCCTGAGGCGTCGGGTGGCTTGGTGTCACCCTGGCATTTTCGGCAGGAGGGACTGCAGTGTCGGGTGCTAGGTGACGTGGAACTGTCGGGGTGCGGGACTGGGATGCTTGGACTGGGTCGGCTTGGCCACTCTCTCGCTGTCTCCCGCCTGCCCCGGGTAAGAGGTGCTGCCTGCAATGCTTCCGGATGCATTGTACCACTGCCCTATGATGACTGTATCCCACCCATGCCTGCTGGCTCCTGCAGGTGCGCTGGAGGTGGTTGGCAGCCTGTCACACAGCCAGGCCACGCGGTGGCTTCAACTACTGGTCAGCCTCATTGAGTCCTTCCAGGACGACCGAATCAAGTGAGTAGGGGTTGAGTAAGCATATGAGTCAGCTGGTGGACTAGCACAAGCTCAGGGAGCTAGCAGCAAGACGCGAGGCTGAGAGCGTGCATGACGTGCGTGAAGGCCACATGGTGCCAGCTCTTGCCTGTGCCGGTGCCTTGACTCGCATGGAAAGGCATGGAAAGAAGGAATTGCATTGCTGCTTCCAGTTGCCTTCAAGCCTTCGAAGTGAAGCACCGTGAACACCTGTTGGGCAGTGGCTGTAGCCATCGAGTGAGCCAAGGGTGCACCACTGCCACCCCATCAAGGCACACACCAAGCCCTAACCTGACCAGCGCACACACACACACCTTGGCACTCTCATCCAACCACCTCCTACAGGGGCCTGTTCACAACTCGCACCGTGCGGGAGCTGCTGTGGGGCTATGAGGACCCGCTGCTGGCCCGGCTGGCGCCTTTCCTGCCCAGCGTCAACCCCACCTTCCAGCTGCTGACTAACATGACGGCGCCGCGAGAAGCGGACAAAGCTTACGCAGCGCAGATCAACACGGGTGAGCCTGGACCCTTGACGGGTGGTTGGGGCAACGGGGAGGTATCGAGGTCGGGGAGGAAACGAGAAAGCTCCGTGGTGAGTATGCGGGTTTAGGGAGGGGTGTGGCGTGACAATGTAAGGCGGGCTGACACCGGGTGCATACGCAACTGTCCTAGGCCTGCTTGGAAGGTTCTTGTGGCAGCCTGGTGCCTCGCTTTGGATAGCAGACTTCCGATGTGTGCCTTCCGCTGCCTGCCCCCGCGCAGGCCTGCACAACATCAGCCAGGTGTGGCAGTACGAGCAGTGGAACAACCTGACGCGCATCACCTCCTGGAACCCGCCCCACATCGAGTGCGTGCGCGGCACCGACGCCTTCCAGTTCCGGCCGGGGCTGGCGGTGGGGCAAACGGTGGAGGTCTGGGTGGGGGAGCTGTTTAGGGTGGCCCAGCTGGTGGCGGAGGAGCAGGTGTGTGTGTGTGTGTGCGGAGAGCCTCTCTGGGTGCACTTGAGCTGTGGTGGTAGCGGATGAGGGGAGGGGTCCGAGGTTGCTGTGGCTACATAGCAGGATGCACTCTTGGGTCACGCTGGTGGCCATGGATGGTCATGCGAGCCTGCGGGGCAAGTGGCCTGTCTCCCTGACAAAAGGTTTGGCGTCCATGGTCGGAAGTGAATCTTGGAGCAAGGGGCCAGTGATGCACCCTCTCTTGACTTGCTCATAGCTGCGAGTAGGCACTAGGCACTGCTTTGAAGTGCTCATGGCCTCAGAGGTTGCCAAGCAGCACCAGGCGGCCCCTCCTGCACCAGATTTCTCATGAATGACTCATACGAGATTCCTGCCTGCCGGGTCCTCAAAGCACTGACACGCCCACCTGGCGGCATGCTGTGCTAGGTGACGCTGGGCCCAGTGCCCCTCCTGCGCTTCCGGGCCGACCCAAAACAGGGTGACCCCGACGACCGCTACTTCCAGTATGTCCAGGGCCTCATGAATATCACAAGCCCTAAAGCCGCAGGTGTGTGGCGAGGCTCTATCATATCAACAGTGCCATTGCCTCTGGGATAGACATATGTTACCGAGTACAACTCACATACTCGAGGTCAACAGTGTGCAGTGGATGGATGGCAGTCTGCACCTGGTGCCTTGTTGCGCGGAGCACTCCTCGGCCCTTCCTCACCAGCAACAGATCTTCGCGTACTCTTGTCAGGCTGGAATGGCCGCCATGGCTGCCTTATCTGCAATATCAACTGCCTCCCTGATGAAGGCCCCTCCGGCAAGCCTGGCCGCCCTGGGCCGCCGCTCTTCCTGTCGTACCCCCACTACTGCCAAGCCGATGAGCGCCTGCAGCAGGGCGTGGAGGGCCTCAGCTGCGACCCTGTCAAGCATGACCTCTTTGTGGATGTGGGTGAGTGCCGGGATGCACTGGCTGCGGCAAGCCTCTGCTGTCCCAAGGCTGGTGTTGTAGATGCCCATTGTTGTAGGAGGGCTTTGCTTTTATGGGGCTCGCGGACAGTCCCATCAGCACCCGCAACTATCTGAAGCAGCAAGGAGCTGCTCATAGGATGAAAGCCCCACAGATCAGTGACGGCTGTAGCCAGTGCATCTTTTGCAGAGCCTACGACTGGTATCACTCTGAGGGCGGCCAAGCGGCTGATGCTCAGCTCCTGGTTTGGCGGCAAGTGGCACAACGTGGAGGCGTCGGTCAGGGACACCTTCCTGCCTATCTTCTGGGCAGAGGAGGCGTCAGAGGTGGGTGTGGTTCAGTGACGTGTTCGGCCAACAAAACGCCTCATGCCTTGTCGTCTGGGACGAAATGTAGGGACTTGTGGAAACAGACTGATGCTGGGCTGGTCAGCGCAAGGTTGCCAGCATGCGGCATGACACATCTATACTGCAGAACACCTCCGGACAGCCATGTGCAAGCTGGCACGGTGTCCTTTGCTTCCACATGGTGCAGGCCAGCGGCGAGCAGCTTGAGCAGTTCCGCCCCATGCTACGTGCCAAAGCAGCGGCGGCAGCCATCGCGGCATATGCACTGCCAGCAGGCCTCATTGCCGTGGGGCTGGCTGCGCTGTGCGCTGGCCTTGCCTTGTGGCTGGAAAGCCAAGCACGCTCAAGGGGCGGGATGACTCGTGAGAATGGGGAGATTGCAACAACGGCAGGTGACGTGGAGAGGGATGTTTTGCAGCCAGCAGACCAGCGGCAGTGGCCAGGGGCAGCCGCGGAGCCTGCGGGCGCCTTGAGAGATGAGGCAGGGCAGCCGTTGTTGACAAGTGCACCAATATGATCTTAAGAAGCGTCTTCTGCATCAGTCTTTTTGTGCGGTAGATAAGGGACCTGTTGTCCAGTCCCATTGTTCTCTAGCACCCACTTCATGGCCCTTTTGCCAACTCGAGATACGCGCGCCGCGGCGGTACATGGTGAATGCAGTGGTGCCAGCTCGCACGGCCTTCCTTTCCTGCGCTGATCTAGTTTCTTATTTATTTTGTGAGTTGGCAATTGTTAACCCTGCCAGACTGCCAGATCACGCGGCACCGACGAGGCACCCCTCGAGGCAGGACCAAGGTTTGTACGCGGCGTACATATGTCTTTAATTTTTATTATTCCTTGGCCTATCAGGGACTTTGCTGCGCACAGCCGCAGTGACACGCGCGCGCGCATCAACGATGGCGCGGTCCCTGCTCCTGCTGCTTCCAGCCTTGCTGCTTGCAGGCTCAGCTGCAGCTCAGCTTATGAACCCTACCCAATGGATATGCAGGATGGACCCGGACGTGGGAGCACAGGTAGCTGGTTGCTTGCCTCCTTCCGGCCCTTCAACTGGTTCAAGCAGCCTGACTAACAAGCCACAATTTCTTTTGCGCAGTACTGTGGGCTGCCCTACGAGCTCTCCAACTTTCAGGGGATTTTTGAGTGCGATGATGCGGTGAAGGTTGGCCGTCCGAAGACAGTGGCCGAGCTGCAGGCGCTGGTCACCATGTTCCCCAAAGTCAAGGCTAGCGGGATGGGTGGATCGTTCAACAAGGTACAGTGCATGTCCTCTCACCCTGGAAATTGAAGGTTAGAAAGGGAGAACCTTACTCCGGGGCACCTGGGCGGTGCTGCACAGTTGTGGGTCTCGTCCTCACATCATGGGCAGGCAGAACTTATAGCTCGTAATGACATATTCTTCATTCGTCTCCTCCAACGGGAGCTTTTCTTGTCCCAGTGGATAGGTGATCTCACCCCCGGGGAGCTGTGCGCGCATTGAAGCTGCAGGGTCCTGCTGGGGTGGTTTGCTATTAGCCAGACAAGAATGTCGTCTAACAGAAGGTTGCGACTGGAGCTAGCAGGACAGGCGGCATGTGGTGGTGGGCTCCAAGCGTAAGAGGTATGACCCTTTTTATGGTACCCTGGTTGCTATGCAGGAAATCTTCTGCTCTGGAACTGACTCTCAGAGCATCAACATTGTGATGACCGAGCTGACCAACACCCTGGACTTCATCCAAAGGCAGCCCAAGCCAGCTGATTACGCCAACACTTCCATCCCCGCCACCTTCCCCATCCAAGTGGACGAGGATGCGTACACCGTGACGGGTAAGCGTCGCAGCACATGCGAGAGAAGAAGGACCTGCTTGCCTTCAGCAAGTCTTGCCAACATTGCCTGTTCTTATTTGAGCAGGTTGAAGGAACCCAAGGGTGTCATTCGTGTTGATTGCATGTCCTGTGCTTCCTTCCTCCGGTTGTGCAGTCGCCGCTGGCGTGCCCCAGCGCATGCTGCTGGAGTGGCTGGCTGGCTATCGCTACTGGAAGCAGCCAGCTGGGTGGATCCTGCCCGCCCAGTCCTGGTTCATTGACCAGACCATCGGCGGAGCTGTTGCCACAGGGACACATGGCAGCTCCATGCAGTATGGTTCCCTGTCCAGCCAGGTGAGACCTTGTCCATATGGCACCGGCTGGTGGGATACCCACAAACCCATCAGGCGCAGGCATGGCGTACCTTGTTTATTCCATAAAGGTGCCTCGAGGCAGCTCCAATTCAGCAACACAGGGTTCCCACAAGCTGGTCTCTGTTCTTTGCCTGGGTCACAGACGGTGGGTTTGAAGGTGGTCCTGGCCAACGGCACCCTGCTGGAGGTGTCTCCAAAGATCAACCGCCACCTGTGGAGGGCCATGGGCGTGTCTGTGGGCCGCCTGGGCATCATCACAGGTGGGTCAAGGCATGGGTATACCTGAAAGTCTTGGTGGAGGCTTTAGAAATGGCGTTTGGGCAGTTGAAGCATAGATGGGTGAGATTATCGCCCATGCAAGTTCACCAGATGGTTAGCCGACACCTGACAAAGCATGTTGACAGGGAGGTTGCTGTCTAGCATGGCCTCCCTATTTCAAGTTGGCCACCACCCCAAGACAGTCTGCTTCAGTCCATCCTATGGATAGCGTAGAGATTGTGGGGTTTCTCTCCCTTGTGCAGAGGTGACAATGCGCATCAAGCCGCAGATGGCGGTCGACAAGAAGTCCAGCAAGCCCTCATTCAGCGAGTGGGTGGCCCAGATCAAGGACACCCAGGAAGAGTACAAGGGCGCCAAGGCCGCTGGTGACGTGGCGGGCATGAAGCGCGCGCTGAGCCGCGTTGACGAGATGCAAAGTGGGTGCTCTGATGCAGCGGTTCGGACCACATGCCTTGCCTCAGGGGCTAGCTTGCTTGCAGCACAAGATACATATGTAGTAGGTGGATATAAGTAGGGCAGTAGGTGGACAAGGTACAGAGTGCATACCCATGGGACATGCGTCGCTTATGTGCCACTTGTGCCAGCGCTGCTATGTTTCTTGCTGCAGCCTTCTGGCACGTCCCCCTCCAGA
This sequence comes from Parachlorella kessleri, assembly GCA_001598975.1. Taxonomy (NCBI): domain Eukaryota; kingdom Viridiplantae; phylum Chlorophyta; class Trebouxiophyceae; order Chlorellales; family Chlorellaceae; genus Parachlorella; species Parachlorella kessleri. The sequence continues at coordinate 12,864 of BBXU01002138.1, forward strand.
ACATGTGGCGTGTGGAGTTTGAATACCTGGCAAAGGAGCCGCTGGCAGTGAATCTGAACATCGACACCAGTGCCCAGCAGGTTCCACTGGTGCAGGTGAGTCACTGGGTGTCCTTATGCTGCTTCCCACATGCACTTGCAGCAGTGCACCGCCCGTGCTACACAGGACCGCATGCAAGCTTCTGCTTTTGCTTCAAGTATGCATCATGCTCCTTCCATGCTGGTTAGTAGCTGCTTCGTTTCAGGGGTTGTCCGCTATGATGGAGAAACCAGTGGCAACTGGCAGGTGGCAACCTGTACCTGCAGGCTATGTCCGGCCCCAGCGACAGTGTCTTCAATCAGATCGAGAAGGCCGCTGTTCCCAACCGCCCCACTATGGCCAACAATGCTCGCTACTGGGGTGAGTCTCTGGTGACCCTGCCAAGGTTCTGCGACCGGTCTGGTGTTGGTGGTCTGACTTGTGATGCAGTGTGCACATCTCCACAGGTCTCAACAGCTTGCACGTACATTGGCAGCTGTGCTTGCTGAGGTTGCTCGAATGTTGCCTGATGCGCTCACCTGCCCTGCAGCCAATTACTATGCAACCCTTGGACAGTCGTACATCGTGCCTGGCACATTTGAGGCGTCCAAGGCTTATCTGGTAAGGCCCTCACAGTCCCTTACCACGGTGCATGGCTCCCAACTTGTCTTCTCCCACATGGCTGCTCCACCAGCCGCAGGGGTGTCCAGGAGTGTGCGGAATGTGTCTAGCAAGCCTTCCTTGAACTCAAAGCGTTTTTTTACAATGCACGTGACAAAGTTCCTCTTGATAAATCGAACAGGATTTTGAAGTGAGCTAGTTGTCATATTTTTGCAGTCAATGACAGAGCAAGGCATCCGCCTGACTGCGGGATTTGCTCCGTACGACCAGTATGAGGTCTCCATTCCCTTTGTGAGTCATTGCTTCTGCACCCGGCCACTATATGCTGTGCGAGTGACCAGGGGGCTCTCCCAGATACACTAATGTCTGTGCTGCATAGAAATGTTTGGCAAGGTGGTACTGTCATGGTTGGCGAGGAACTGAAACCCTGTAACCTAGTTGTGTCTGCAGGAGATTGCCGGTGACTGCATGAACGAGGTGAGCCTGTCGTAACGGCATGCTTGCTTTGCCTTGTTGTTGGCTTGTTCCTTAACGTTGCCTGGTTGCTGTGATACTGCAGCTCATGGCAGGTGTTACAGCTGGTACTGGGTGCTTGGCAGGTTGGTGCGGAGGTGTACGGCCCCAAGGCGCTGTGGAACGGGTTCCGCACCCCGGGCCTCATCCGCTTCGTCCCCGGGGAGGAGTTCTACCTCTCCAACACCAATGGCGGCCCCAGGATGTGAGTGGCTCATGACTTGCTGGTGTTCGCTGGTGGACAGGCTGCCAGTGGCTCTCCTGTAACTGTTTGTGTACACAACAAACAACGGCCCGGTCAGCATCCTGGCTGCGCTCAGCACCTGCCGGCTCAGCAACTAACTGGCTTTCCATATCCACGCAGCACACCCTGCTGAACTGTTGCTGCCTTGGCTGGAACCACATGTACGTGCAGGTACATCAACATTGAGGACTATGTGAGCCGCCAGACTGGCCAGCCCAACAAGGAGTTCTTGGAGACAATCCGCCTGTTCAGGTTTGTGCCCCCCGTCTACTGCTGATGTGGGCTGCTATGAACTGTGACTGTGACTGCTACATATTCCTATTGCATGGTTCGGTGGCCCGGCTCAAGCAATCCCAGGATGCGGGACTGGTACCTTCGGCATGTATTATGACTGTGCAGGCCTAACCAATGTATGCAACTTGCGACAAGAGGCTCATGCTGAGCAGGTGTAAATCTTGCTTACGCTGTAGGGAGCGTTGCAATGCGCGCCTTCACTGGGGCAAGGCGGGGTGGGTGCAGCTGAACCAGACCTTTGACGGCGCAAAGGAGTATCAGAAGGACTGGTAAGCGGCAGACGCACCCCTTCCCTTGGGGATATGGGATGGAAGGGGCACCTGGCGTCTTAGGGCCTGAGAGATGGTGTGCCAACCTGGCTCCGACCAATCGTGACCAGAAATGCCGTCTCCGGCTTCGTGCAGGTGCAATTTTGGCTGCGCTGTAAACTCCCTTGACCCAACCAACAAGTTCCAGTCTATCTCTGATGCCTGGTGGTGGGGCGCGACACGCGACGGCAAGACCGTGCCCTTGTCGTCCTGCTGCACCCCCAGCGGCTTCTCAGACAAGTGCCAGTGTGCCCGTCGTGCAGCATAAGCATCTGGCACACTTGCGCTATTGATCCCTGCAGAGCCGGTCAGTGTCCTGCTATTCTCAGCTGCTGTAACAACTGTCCTCTGCCCTGAATTGTTATGCATTTTTTAACTAGCTGGTTGTTCTTTCCTCTGCATGCTGGACTTGGTTGTGAACCTCGCTGTGCCAGCATTTTCCATGTCATGTAAACCTCGCTGTGTCAGCGCACTCTTTGATGTCGAGACCGGACATGCTAGGTTAACCAACGGCCAATAATCCTGCGTCCCGCCTGCACCAAGTTTTGTTGCGCCTCCGCCATCGGGAAGCTCAGCAGGCCCCAGCAGGCCCCCCAGGCGGAATAAAAAGTACGAGTCGATATGGACTCTGCCAAAGCAATTCCACATCAACAGGCTTCAGACAGCTCCTGAGGGGACCTGCAGCCAGCGCCAGCGTAGATCTAGCTTGTAAGCCATCATGACCCTTTCTCTTGTCAACTCCAGCGCTGCCTCGGGATCAATACCCGTCCTGAAGCTCGCAACACAGTTTCTTGGTGAGGAAGGTGGGGGGCTGAGATCCGCTGTCCGCATCCCAGCGTCCCACAAACTCAATAACACTGTCGCCTGCCCTGCTGCAGCTAAGGTTGGCTCTGGACTCCATCTCACCAGCAAGGCGTCAAGGAAAGCGAAGACTTCCAGGGCCACCCTTGACCAGGTGGGTGTCACCTGTGCACCGCCTTGGTCCCGGTTTAATTGGCTTACCATAGCAGCCCTCGCTTTCAAGCGGGCACCACTGTGTTCAGTCAGATTGCTAGCAGCCCGTACGCGCTCTTGCCACCAGATGGAAGGTTGCTTACCCCAGTGCTCTCTTGCAGGGTCGGTGTCTTGCACACTCAACACATTATCACTCACAGAAACCATCCGTTAAGCTGCAGGGAGCTGACTCTATCTATGCCGGGCCCCAGCAGCAGCCACCGCTCAGCAGCAAGAGACTGCCAATGCCTCAGTACCCGGACTTGGCACACAATGGGAACATCACCCGCCGTGATGAGGTCGCCTCCCTCACACCCCGCCATTTACCCATGATGGCGCTGCCGGCCTTGGCAACCAGCACCTACGCGCCATGCACACCTAGCAAAGTGTGCGAGGACGGCTGCATCGGGAGTAGCGACTGCCAGCCTGACAGCCCAACCGAGGTGCTGCACTAGCACCACCGCCCCTTGCGTGCTTGTCCCTCCCTACTGCAGCCGCCCGCCCAGTGCTGATGCAGCGCTTTGAAGAAGCGTTGGCGACAGAGCGTGCAGCGTGCATAGCAGCCGAAGAGGCAGCGGCAGCAGACACCAAGCGCCAGGAGATGGAGCAGCTGCAGCGGCAGCTGGTTGATGCCCAGAACATGGTGGCCAGCCTGCGGGTTGTGAACAAGGAGCTGCAGACAGAAGTTGACAAGCTGCAGTCACAGATCCCATCCATGGAGGTGGCCTACGAGAACCTCAAGGTGAGAGCTTCATGAGGGCGGATAAATTTGTCTTGGTGTGTTGGCGGCTGGCTCCATTTGATTGGCTTGCACACTGAACTAGATACGTGACAAACTGCACAAAACGACAAGTGGGTCCGATAGCTTGCCTTGCCCATCCTACTGCCCCCTGCTGCTTCGTGCCAGCCTGCTAACCCTACCTGTGCCTCTGCTGTGTCGCAGGGCAGCTTCTTTCGGCTGCAGAGCATGTATGGCAGCGTCAAGTCCAAGCTGAGCACGGCAACAGACGAGGTTGCACGCCTGAGGGCTGAGCTGCGGGCTGGACGCTCCCAGGAACAGTAACACGCAGCACTCTCCAGCCTTTCAGAGCGAGTACAGCAATGTACTGCACGGGCACTATCGGCTGGGCAAGGTGGGTCGCCCCAAAAGAGCCAACCACAGCAGGTCTCGGCGACGCCAGTTCATATTCGTAACAGTCAGGACTTGTATCCGCGCACCAAAAGCAATTTGATCTGTATCAGTGTGCAACGGGCCAACGTAATGATATTGTGCGGTTGGCCAGGGTCATGTCTCAAAAAACTGCAGGGTTGCGAGGGTACATTTGATTGCTTATTTTATGCCTTACTTCAACTACCTCTGCCTCGAGGCTGTGTGTAACAGCCCCTTGTCTTTCGCTTGTCCTTGATGCTATGATCATGATTGGCTTGATTGAAGGCTGAACGCTCGCATTCAAAACTCGCCATGAAACTGCTTCAGGTTCGGTGCCGCGGGGGTCTCACATATCTGCTCTGTAACGATTAGGGTTGCAATCTGCTCTGTAACGATGACTATTTTAATCCAGGAAAGGTCTAGGGGTAGCACAAGGGCTAAGGCAAGGGCCAAAGCATACCTTCTTTGAAGCCTGACAGTTTCCAGCTATTTGTCACAGTGTGCAAACATCCACTGCCAACCATACTAATACCACTGCAGCAGCACTACCCTGCTTGGCTGCTCTCTGCAAACCCCAGGTCATTAAGTGCCGTCAAGTTCAGCAAACGAAACATCTACATACCACTGCAGTGCACTGGTAGTCATGGTTTTCCACTGCCTTGATTTCCCGCGTTGAAGGCTTGCGCCCTCCCAGCCCTGTCACCCAGGTGTGACCCTGCGATGCCTCCAGCTCGACCCTTTGGAGAACAAATTGGCCCTTTGAAATTGTTCGACCTTAGCCTTATACTCTTATGCTGTACTCTTTAATTTTTCGTAGCATGATTAAGGTCCCTAACGACGCAACTTAGGACTTCCAAGTGAAAAAGTCTACTTGGCTACGAGGTAACAGAGTGCCACCTGGCCGTCATCTGTGGACCCTCACTGTTGACCGTTCCTAGGTAAGCCCATGGCATGTCAAGCTCGCCAAGCTTGGGACCAACGCCTGGTTGGAAGCAAACGCTTGGTGAAGCCAAGGCTACGGTGGCACTACAGCCGGCTCGACTGCAGCATTAGCAGTCACCACAACAAGCAGCTGTGCACACTCAGTATCAACTTCTCAGCAGGGCTGGAGTTCCCCAGAGGGGTCAGTCAGCAGCTCACGGACATGTATGCTGGCCAGTGCTGCCGCTTTATATTCCTGGTGGAACACAGTGGAGGCAACTGGCAACGGAGGTACGTGCTATAGGCTTGCAGCCAGGGCATGCAGCCAGCCCAGCAGCTTAACCTGCAGGCATGGCACGCTACTTTTGCAAGCCGAAGTGACCTCTGGCTGCTAAGTTAAGGGCCTTGTTCGGCTCCAGTAGGCTGCCACACTGCCCTGCCCCCGTCGCCCCCCCCCCCTCCCCACACACACACGCGCACCCCACACCCGGGTGGGTTCCCCTGGTGGGCAGTTATATGCACGGTTTGTAGGTGCAGGCTATAAGGCGCCTGCCAGCTCCGCGCCCTGATCGTTTTGAAACGAACCTACTGAAGGCAGACTCATGCGTGGGATTCCATGCTTTGCTGATTTGGAGCAGCTCTAACTCACGCAGGCATTTCAAGCATGCTTTGCTTCTCATTGGCCGGTGAGCTTTTCCTCCTCGTAAGTGGGATAGTGTGGTGCAAGTACAGGCCCAAGCCGAGGAGCTCATGACCCGGCAACGTTGCTGCAAGCGCCATGTGAGGTGGAGGGCATCCCATGGGCGTCCCTTCACAGTTTTGCTGCACAGCCTTGTCCTTTAAGGCTTGCTTGACACCTCACAAGTGCACTCCTAGGGAGGCATCGCAGGTTGTTGAACAAAGCCCAAGGTAATGCGTTTGATAACCCCCTGGCGCTGGCACATACAAATTTACTGCTAATCGACGTTTTGTGCTTGGAACTTGCAATCTTGTCGTGGGGCGTGGCATGCGGCTCGTCCAATCTTGGCGCGCGCGTCATATGCATCACGTCGCCCTCGGCCCGTCGTTTGTTGGATTCCCGAGGGCTGCGTCACCGCGGCTTCCCAAGACGCGGTGTTTCATATCAACTCCTCTAGTACCCGTGCTTACTACTTTTGTTGGTGCGAACCACCCTCTGCTTTCGCAGGTTTCTTGCTGCCGTACATGATCTGACAGCAATTTAAATGGGCCACACGTTGCTGGCGGTTCTGTCAGCGGTTTTGGTAATTAACGCCGTGCTTGGGCAACAACCCAACCCTACCCAATGGATGTGCAGGATGGACCCGGCAGTGGGCGACCAGGTGGGGAATGGGTGCTGGCACGCTGCCCTGCGGCTGAGCGGTCATGGCTGCCCTACTCGTGCCTGTTGGGGTCCCTACTTAGCGTACTCAGTGTGTCTCGTATGCCACGTGCAATGGCATATATAATAGCAGTGAGGCTTGCTCATATCGCTACCTACATCCAACATAGCCCCCCTATGCCCGCTGTGCAGTACTGTGGCCTCCCCTACGAGCTCTCCAATTTCCAGGGCTTTTTTGATTGCGACAACGGCGTAAAGATAGGCCGCCCTAAAACCATTGCCGAGCTGCAAGCGATGGTCACCATGTTCCCCAAGGCCAAAGCTAGCGGGATGGGCGCCAGCTTTAACAAGGTGAGCTTGTCACTTGGCGCACAAGCAAGCCCGTTGAGGTGCCTTGGCAGGTGACTGCAGCTGACGGCAAGGGCACAGGCAGCGTAAAAAAACAGTGGTTTCCAGACCTCTCTCGCATATTTGTCCCCTGCAGGAGTTCTTCTGTTCTGGGAATGATACTGAAAGCATCAACATTGTCATGACCGAGCTGACCAGCACCCTGGACTTCATCACCAGGAACCCCAAGCCTGCTGACTATGCCAACACGACCATCATCGCCGACTTTCCCATTCAAGTGGACGAGGATATGCAAACTGTGACAGGTGCGGCAGTTGGCTGAGTTGCGGCCCCTGACCAGCTAAGGCTTGCTTTGACGATTGCCGCCTGCACTTCCCTGCTTGAGGGAGAATTCTTGTGGGCCTCAGCTGACCCCATCAGGTTTGTGAAAGCCAAGCTAAATGCTGCCTATGCTTTTGCTGGTCTGACCTGCAGTCGCCGCTGGCGTGCCCCAGCGCATGCTGCTGGACTGGCTGGCTGACTACCGCTACTGGGAGCAGCCGGCCGGGTGGATCCTGCCCGCCCAGTCCTGGTTCATCGACCAGACCATCGGCGGAGCTGTCGCCACCAACACCCACGGCTCCTCCATGCAGCACGGCTCCCTGTCCAGCCAGGTGCGAGTGCCTGCCCCGCTTGAGGTGCTAGGACTGTGACATCATTAGGTACCGTTAGCTCCGATGGCTCCCTGCACTGCTGTCAGCACTGGCGGCATGGACTCACTCATGCGATGCCGGCTGCTGCCCCGCAGGTGGTGGGTCTGAAGGTGGTCCTGGCCAACGGCACCCTGCTGGAGGTGTCTCCGAAGATCAACCGCCACCTGTGGAGGGCCATGGGCGTGTCCGTGGGCCGCCTGGGCATCATCACAGGTGGGCAGTGCAGCCGCTGTCCTGCGCTGCCAGCTCACTGTTCTGAACAGCATGCATTTTGGTTACGTACCCAGCTGACCAGGGATTGTATCTTGCCAGCTGAAGGGTCTTCACAGCCTCCGATTTCTGCAACCGGCAATGCCTATGTGCGCATGTTATTGGTTTATGAGTGGCCGCCTTGCATGGAGAGGCAGTCTCACCAACCAAACAATATTTATATTTACAGCTTTCCGTTGTTGCAGAGGTGACGATGCGCATCAAGCCCCAGATGGCAGTTGAGAAGAAGGCCACCAAGCCCTCCTACGATGAGTGGGTAGCCCAGATTAGGCAGACCCAGGAGGACTACAAGGGCGCCAAGGCCGCTGGTGACGTGGCAGGCATGAAGCGCGCGCTGAGCCAAGTGGATGAGATGCAGAGTGAGTACCTCAGCTGCCTGGGGTCAAGGCGGTAGGATTGAACACAAGATGGCGTGCATTACAGGTCCCATCCCTGAGCCACCCGCATGTTTCCCCACCAGGACTGCATGGTGCCTGCACCCCACAGCAGGCTGGCTGACTCCATGACCGTGCTATTGCCTTGCCCCGTTCTGCAGCATTCTGGCACGTCCCCCTCCAGAACATGTGGCGTGCAGACTTCGAGTACCTGAATAAAGAGCCGCTGGCTGTTAATCTGAACATCGACACCAGTGCCCCGCAGGATCCCCTGGTAAAGGTAAGCCCCGCCACACCACAGGAGCAGGCCTGTCAGCAGTGCCTCTCATGGGTAGTGAGGCTGCCTGTAAGACTACTTCTGTCCAGGAAGGGCTTAGTGCTGGTTGTCCTGATTCTCACATGCTATTCTTCGATGGCTTGGAAATGCAGGCTATGTCTGGCCCCGGCGATGATGTGTTCACCCAGCTTCACAAGGCGGCTGTGCCTGTCCGCCCGACTCTGGCCAACAATGCTCGCTACTGGGGTACGTACCAGGCTTCAGTTCACTCCTGCTTGACTGGCCTGGGTCCCTCTTACGCGCTCGCAGCTAGCAGTCTGGCTCTTTCATCCCGCTCTCCTCCAGACTGAACTCCTTTTGTAAAACGTTGATGCAGCCAACTACTATGCGACCATGGGCCAGCAGTATGTTGTGCCTGGGACCTATGAGGCATCCAAGGCCTATCTGGTAAGCTGGCAAGCATGCATTGACCGCAAGAGCCACGCCTGCGATATCAATATAACATGATTGGCCTGGAAGAAATAAAGATATGACATGCAGGCTCAGTTACCTGATGGGGTCGTAAAGTGACCGCTGGTTTTTGCTGTCTGCTGTGCAGTCCATGACTGAGCAGGGTGTGCGCCTGACAGCCGGCTGGGCTGGCTATGACCAGTAAGTTTCCGCTACCCATCAGGAAGGCACTAGTTCCGATGCTTGATCGGCGCCTTTGGTCTTCAGCTGCCACTGCACTCGGGGCTGTTGTAACAGCAATTGGCAAGATATGTCTGGGGACAGTATGAAATCACCTTTCAGACAACCCACACTGCGTGCTCGCAGGTATGAAGTCTCCATTCCCATGGAGATTGCCGCTGACTGCATGGCTGAGGTGAGCCAGCCTAGCGAGGTGCTCTCCAGCCCACAGCATACCAGCCTAAGAGGGTGCCATGCATGGCTGTTGGGTCGTGCTTCTGCATCCCTGCTCTATGACCCAGGCCCCAAACTCTCTGTGAGGCACTGCAGCGAGCAAGGCATAGGATTTCATCTCCTCATTTGCAACTGCATGGGCAGGTTGGTGCGGAGATCTATGGCCCCAAGGCGCTGTGGAACGGTTTCCGCACCCCGGGTCTCATCCGCTTTGTGCCCGGGGAGGAGTTCTACCTCTCCAACACCAACGGCGGCCCCAGGATGTGAGTGCCTCAAGACTTGCACCTCCATGCCTTTTACTATCAGAGCCTGCGTTTGAGCACGGTCCACCCCGGTGCGCAAGTGCAACTGCTTGTCTGGGCCCACCCAGGGCAGCTGCCCAGCTTGGTTGTGCCCCTTCCACCAGGAAGGTCCTACAACCCCTTCATGGGAGGGAAGAAAGCTGGCAACCTGCCACCTCCCTGCTGCATTTGCAGGTACATCAACCTGGAGGACTATGTAAGCCACCAGACGGGCAGGACCAACAAGGAGTTCCTGGAGGTGATCAAGATTTTCAGGTGAGGAGCCGAGGGGCGCTGCAGGCCAGGAGGGCTTGTTGTGCGGGCATGGGCTGGAGTTTTAGTAGGCTGCTTTGGCGCAATGTGCGTTTGTGCTGTGTGTCGGGCATGTGTTGGTGGTGAGCGAACTGTTAAATGCAGGCAAGGGTTGAGCACCAGTGTTCTGGTTTCTGCAGGGAGCGCTGCAACGCGCGCTTGCACTGGGGCAAGGCGGGGTGGGTGCAGCTGGGAGAAAAGCCATTTGACGGCGCCGCAGAGTACCCCGAGACGTGGTGCCACTTTGGCTGCGCTGTCAGCTCCCTGGACCCCCACACCAAGTTTGCATCCCAGAGCAACGCCTGGTGGTGGGGTGCCACCCGCGACGGCAAGAGTGTGCCCTTTGACAGCTGCTGCACGCCCAGTGGCTTCTCTGCCCAGTGCAAGTGCGCCAAACGCCCTGCTGCGTAATGTTGTGCAAACTGCCCTTGACAGGCGAGCCGCTGTTGAGCCTCCAAGCGGTGACTCTGTCATGTGATGTTATCCCTTGTGTGCTGGCAGGAAGTACTGTAGCCTTTTGTCTGCTCCTATTGATGATTTTGTATACTTTGATAAGGTATTTTATCCTGGCAGCTTATGTGTATACTGTGGGTGATGCCTGCCCCCTGCAGGGCTAACCAACACGTATTTCAGTACAACTTTGCTGTACGTAGATAGGTTGGAAATGTTGTAACAGCGGCAGGATTGAGTTGGTGAGCACATCACTAGGCCTAATGAAGAGTTGTGCATGGGCGAAGCATCAACTCCTCGCGCTGTGGATGGACTGGGGGCAGGCACACAAGCCCCTGGAACCCTCCTGCTAACTGTGTGATGGACGCCTGCACTGGGGCAAGCCTGGGTGGACGGAGTTCAACACCCCCCGCTTCAATGGTGCCCAGGAGTACCACGCGTGCCAGCCTTGGCTGCGCTGCCCAGGTTTGCACTTTGGCTTTTGCGTGTTAGCATGAGAACTCTATTGACAATGTGACAAGACCACAGCTGGTCAGGCCGAAACCACCTGCCAGTGAAAATAATCCGAGCGTGCTAGTTGGGTGCGAGGTACAACCCCAGAGGTATGCCTGGGGACTGTTGGACCTAGGGGCATCCAACCCACCCCTGGTATGTTTCTGCAGGCCCTGGACCCTAAGAAACTTCTCCTTTGAGAGAGGCGCCTGTGGTAGGGTTCCACATGTGACAGCAAGACCGTGCCCTTAGCCTGCTGTTGCACGCCCAGTGGGCTCTCAAACCAATGTCGTTGCGCTTTTCGCAACTGCACGTGAGAGGCAGCTGAGAGCCAAGTCCAGTCCTAACTACCATGCAAGCGCCCATGCCTGAAGTGATAAGCGGTTGGTGAGCCATATTGTTACAGGCAATCTCAACTTAACATATATGTCTCATGGCGGACAAGCTAGGCAACTCCAAGAACCCATGCTCGCTCCCAGCGTGTACTGTTACTGATGGCTCCACCTAGAAGGCTGGGCAGAAGCTAAGTCCATATATGTGAGGCCAGCGCAACTCCATGGGTACTGGAGGCTTCCTAGACCTGCAGCAGAGATTGCATTACACCTTGTTAACAGCGACTGCCGCAGACCTGAGAAATGGTGTCACTGCACAGGGAGCTGTGGCTGTGCCAGGCACTTAGAAAAGGTCGCCAGCTCACGTGACGAGGCGGCGCCAGCACAAAAACATACATCCAGGAGGCATTTGCCCAGCTCAATTTTTGTACCTGTGGCCAGCAGGCTTGTACCACCACCCCATGAAAAGCACCTCACAGACCCAGCCTGCTGACTCACCGAGAAGGTCTCCCCAAACTGACTCGAGATGATGACCGCCCCCGCAAAGAAGGCCACAGCCTTTAAGAGCGCCTGAATGGCAAGAACATACGGGCGATTAGCTTCTTAGCCGACAGCTGCCGAGGCTGCAGTGCGTCGTCCAGGTCGGCTAGCTCGATTCTTGACAAGGCAGCCGCATATGTGTGCACCCAGAGAGCAGAAGCCCAAGCAGCCCTCACCAGGTTGGCTTTCCGGTTGGCCTCTCGCTTCCACTCGTTGTTATAAAGATCCTGCAGGGACCAAGGTCGTGCTGAGGCCGCCGCATGTGTGCCGCCGCCCTGGCCCGGTAACCTTAGTTGGGATGCCAAACCCTTTGTGAGGTGAACACAAAATTCACTGGCTTTAACCACCGCACCTTGGCCTTCTGAACTGCGGCATCCACCAGCGTCATGCCTGCCGGCTGCACTCGCAATACAGAAAGCTATTTACTTGGAGTTCAGTTTATTTCAGACACCCATCCTGGCCCCCAAGTGAGAAACGAGCGCACAAGGCCGGTTCCTTGATACCTTGGATACCTCTTGCTGGAGACCTCCCTCGCTGTGTGCCCCTTCCGGTGCTCTTTTTGCATCTCACAGTCGACTCGATCGTAGTTAGCTAGCATGACGCCATCCTGGTCTCGCTGATCGCATGCCCTTGTGCAGAGCGGAAAGGAACAAGCGAAACCCTGCTGTGAGGTAGCCTACTGCCCTGCACGGTTCGCTGTGGCGCACGTCAGGGCCAGCTGCGGGATGGGCAGCCTGTTCTCAGGCAAGGAGGGCAGCAGGAGGAAGGGCCTAGCCCCAGCTCTTACCAGTGCCAGGTCGATACCTCTAACGTCACACTACCCACACTTTCTGGACGACACCAAGCTCCTTAAGCGCTACCGAGGTTCCACCCACCACGGCAGCTTCCCTCCCCAGGCAAGTGCCTGCTCACTCCTGCTCAAGTGCCTGGGTGTAATACCTGTGTGCCCGGCAGGGCCGCCACGCTGCCAAGCTACCGGAGTTCGAAGGCAGATGTCAATACTCAAGAGGACACTGTGGGGCAAGAACGTTGGCATACTTAACACTGGCGAGTTCAGGACTGCAGGTGGGGGCATGGAAGAAGGACAAGGTGGTCACCTTGCTCGGCGATGAGGATGGGCACCTATTAGATGAGGAGGTGGGGCCCTCTCCTGTGGAGGAGTATGAGCCAGACCAGCCCACCTTCACAGGTCAGTCTGCAAAGGAAGCAGGGGCATACCCTGGCAGGGTATATGCAGGTGACGTCTTTTAGAGGGCGGTGGTGGTGTGCGTGTGCGTGTGTGTAAGTGGGGAGGGGGGAGGGGGGGGGATAGGAACGCACTGGACGCCGCTGGTCATGCTAGAGGGGATCGTGCTTGCCTGCTGATCCTGACATGCTTGTATAGTAGTGATGGCCACGGATCTCATGCAGGGCACTCCTGACGGGCTGACCCTCATTGTTTCCTCCGGTGTCTGGCGACGACTTTTCACGGCTCCACACATTCGTGCAGGGCGTATAAGCATCTACTGCACTGCGGCTGCGTATGACATCAAGGGCCTGCAAACACATCTCGAGACCCGGGGATACAGGTAAGGTGGAACGGACACGTGGAATGCGACAGCTCGGCAAGGAGGCAAGCAAGGTATTACCTTGCAGCCGTACCATGGTGGGTACGAGGTGCACCGCATGTGAGCCTTGCACTTGCTTACAAAGAAGCAAGGGTAGTCCTTTTTGACAGCATGCAGCAGCGTGACCTTCTAGGCAGTCCTGCTGGCGGCAAGTCTACCTGCAGAATCGGAGATCAGGCAAGCCCCTGACTTTTTGCCATGTGTCGCCTGTCGGTCGTTGTTGCACCCTAGCACGTCCAGGATGGCTCAATCCCTCATGCGCCAGGCTGCCCGTGCCCCTGCAGGTGTCAGACGTACCCAGAGGTGCTGCACAGCCGCTATGTGCTGCGCTCGGGCGTGTCTACAGGGGACATCATGTTCTTCGAGTATGGGGTGGTGGTCTTCTGGGACCCCAGCAATGCCCAGGAGAACAGCATACTGCAGGTAGTAAGGAGTGAGCCACTGGTGGACTGGTGCCTGCTTGGCAGCAAGCCCGCCTGCTGCTTGGTTGTGTGCAGGCAGGCCGCCTTCTCGTGGCCCTGCTCGGCTCCGTAGGGGTTGGTGGCGGGCATGCTAACACAACGCCAGAGTTAGGCTCTCAGGCAGGAGCACCCAGGCTGGGCTGTAAATGCTCAAGCGAGCAAGTGTAACCACATGGTTGGAGATGGCAGCAGTGTCACGCTTCCGCTACCCCTCGCTTGCCAAGGTTTGAGCCCCGAACCCGGTGTAGGACACCCTCAAGCAGTTTGAGCAGAACGCGCTGGTGGCATCCAAGGTAGAAGAAGACACATTCCAATTCCGGTACCTGCCCTACAGCAAGCCCTACATACAGGTGGGAGTGGTACCTAGTTGTTGGTCCAACCTCTCACCTGACCCGATGATGGGGGGTTGTCGCCCTCATGGCCGCACATTGGGCGCTGAAAGGCAGCTCACTTGTTGCTGGTGTCTGGAGCAGGGCTGCTCGGCCCTGCTGCCATTGACTGGGCGCTGCAATGCAGCGGACCAGTTCTCAACTCTGCTCCCCTCCTCTCCTACTGTGAACAACGTCTGCCCACCTGCTGCCACAGAACGACGTGATCACCATGTCGCCCAACATCCGCGACGCCTCACTGCTGAAGCTGTCCATCAGCTTTGCGCTGAGCCAGAGCGTGAAGCTCAGCGTGCTGGAGGAGCGCGTGCTGCGCATGGCGGCGCTCACCAAGCCCCTGCCGCTGGCGCTGGCGCGGGAGGGCAAGGTCAAAGTCAGGTGGGTGGGTAGGTGGCTGTGTCTGAGCAGAAGTGTCACAGAGGATGGCAGGACATAATACTTGAGGGGGACTCTGCAGCTTGCGCTCATTGCATGTTTCGTGCAGATGCAAGACAGGGGTGCAGCTAAGCAGGGATGGCAGCACAGAGGGTGACATTGGGGACGCTTGTGGTGAGTGACGTCATTGTTTGATGCGGCTTGCAGTGGTTCATGTTGGCTGGATCCACAGGGCATACAGCAGAGCACAAGCGGTTCGCAATTGGTGGCTGCCTGCCTGCCCCCTTCCGCAGCGACACTGACGTAGCCAAGCTGATGGGGCGGGTGTACATAGAGCAGAGCCAGCTAAACCTGCTGGGCTCTGTGCTGGACACGCCCGACTTCTTCTGGGAGCAGAACATCCCCGACGCCATGCAGGCTATTTACGACCGGGTGGGTCTGAGGGTCGTTACCAGGGGTCTGGCATTGGAGCCTGGGGCGCAAACCACGCGGGTAGCACAGCACAGGCAGCGGCTAGTTCGGCAGCAGCAATGGGGGAAGGTGCTCCGCGAAGGAGCGTGTGCCTTGGGTAATGGAGCTCCAAATTGGCATTTGTGTCCCGTGCATGCGTCCATGCCATCGCAACTTTGAGGAGCCCCAAGAGGAGCTGCTGCTGCAGGTGTGGGATTACTTGGAAATGGAGAACCGGGTGGCGGTGATCAATGCCCGGCTGGATGTGCTGCATGAGGTGAGCCCGCGCTGCACCCCGCTGCGCCTGCCGCATCGCAATATGCACTGCCTGATGGCCGAAATGCTTGCCCCCACCCCTGCATGGATATCGCAGGTGTGGGGCGGCCTGCTGTGCTGGGAGTCA